>JARYGA010033359.1:0-43889 GCA_030545235.1 Helianthus tuberosus | reverse complement strand
AGGATCTTTCATCCACCTGAAATATACCATCACCACCATCATTGAAGTAATACAAAAAAAAAAGTTTCTAAATAAAACTACCAACATACAATAATCATCGTACTTTCGGAAATAATCTTGGACTAAGATCGAGAGATTGTCTAATCAAAATACAAACAAAGAGAACCTTTAAAGGATGGTGTAGCTTAAGCACCTAATTTTTCCTCGAGCCTAGGTCTCATGCAATGTTTTTTTTTTTTTAATCAGACCGGTAATTGAAGCGGTCCTTTAGTGGTTTATTGGTTAAGTCGGTTTTAAGAAACGTTGAAGATTGTATTAAATTAGAAATAAAATAAGCATCTTAATCACAAAACAACATTAAACTCAGATGAGGAGTCATTTTATTTTAAATGAACTCTATATTACATAATTTAATTTAGAGCAAACTTCCGTTTTGCTCCCTATAGTTTTGTCGTTTTAATGGTTTTGCCTTAAAAATAGACATTTTCCTCCAATAATTTACTATGTTTTTCCCTTTTTGCTTCTCGCCTCTAACTCTATCCAAATTGTTTGTTAAGTGAAGGGGTATTTTGATAACTTCAAGTATAAAATTAAAGGTATTTTAGTAAAACTATCCGGGGCAAATCGCACCGGATCTGTTCGATAATCTTTTTGCCCGAATTTGTTCAAATCGCACCAGATTGTTGCAAATGATCAACGACACCGGGTTTCAGTTTTCGTCGGGTGATGTTCGGTGACGATGGTGTACCGGCTCCCATTCGCGTCTTCGTCGGTGGTTTGTTTTAGATCTGTATGTGTGAACTGAATCTGGTTTTAGATCTACGTGACTTCGTCGGCGTCAGTTTTGGGAATTAATCCCTTTTTGGATCTGGTTTGGAATTAGAGAGAGATGGTGGTGGTGGTAGCCGGAAGTGGCGGTGGCAACTGGTTGTGGTGGGTGGTGGTACAGAGATAAATGGTGAGAATGAGATGCGAGGTTTTAAGCTTCAATAGATCTAGAAGAAGATAAGGTTGTGACAAGTTAGGGTTTTAAAAGTGAAAAAGATGACAAGTTTTTTTTATGAGGAGGATGGGAAAAGACTTAAATGCCCCTCACGTGAGGGGCATGTGACCAGGAATTAACGGTGGAAATAGATGGCGTTTGAGGCATGGAGTAAAATGGTGATAAGTTACAATGATCAGGGAGTAAAATGACTATTTTTTAAGGATTGAAACAAAATCATTAAAATGACCAAATCTTAGAGAGTAAAACGTAAGTTTACTCTTTAATTTAGTATGATGGTTCTTTTTTACAAGTGAATTGAGAATTTGACACTTCCAAAGTTACCAATACTACACATTCATTTTTTTTTACTTAAACAGTTAGACTCAAATTTAGTTTATATTCATTAGGGTAGAAAGCCTTGTTATCGTACAAAACATAAAAAAATTGATTCATAATTATGCAAGACCGAAATCAAAATTATGCATCACTTGGTTTGGGAGGTGGGATTAGGGCTGTAAACGAACCAAACGTTCGGCGAACAGTTCGTGAACCGTTCGGCGGGAAGTTCGTTTGTGTTCGTTCGTTTATTAAACAAACGAACACGAACAAGAAATTCGTTCGTTTAGTTAAATGAACAAACATGAACAGATGTCATGTTCGTGAACGTTCGGTAACGTGTTCATTTGTGTTCGATAGTTCATTTGTGTTTTTAGTTTTTATATATTTTTAAATACTTCAAAATTCCGACAAATTAAATATCTAATAAGTTTCAGTGTATTATATATTTTGTTCATGAACGATTGTTTGTGTTCATGAACATTGGTTTGAGCTCATTTGTGTTCGTCAACGTCCGTTGCCTAAAATTAACAAAAAAACACAAACGAACACGAACATAAAATCTCGTTCGATAAGTGTTCGTGAACGGTTCGCGAACACATATATTTCTTAACAGACGAACACGAACAGGGTCTTGTTCGTGTTCGTTCGGTTCGTTTGCAGCCCTAGGCGGGATGTTTTTTTGCAATGCACCTCCAACCTACCTCCTTAACCTTCTCCGTCACCATCCCACTTGCAACATTATCACCAACCTTCCAATCAACAACCACTGAAAATCTACCACCACCTGCAATCCCTCGCTCCACCACCAGTTAACCACCGTCAGCTGCCATCGTTCAGATCACTACCACCTTCATAACACCTACACCGTTTACACCACCATTCACCACCACACGATGGTGATCAACACCTTCACCGTCCACCTTCCGATGCCGTACGCCTCGCACGTTAACATTAACAATCTTTTCTCTATATTTATGTTCACTTTCAAAAATTCAAAGGCCAAAATTTTTATTCAAACACCCTTATATGTTAGGGTGTAATAAACTTTAAAAATTTTAATTGTTAGTGTAATTAATAAAGTTAATTCAGAACTTTGATATAAAAAAAAAAGAAAATTAATATTCTGTTAAACTCGTAAGTTTCACGTAACACATAAACGAATAATAACATTCTTTACAACTAATATTCTTTTTTAATGGTCTAGCGAATCTTAGCATCTTAATAGTAATACGAGGTTCAGTTAATAGATATCTACGTTCTTTTCAATACCAAAAAACTGGGCAGGAAATGTACATTTCATTTCTATGAAAATTTAAAATTGAATAAACAATTATTGTGTTTATCTCTTTTCACTCTTTATTTGATTTATGTCCCCTCTAGTTTTTTACGGGACCGGCCCGTTAGGCTTATTAATCTATTCAAAGACCTAAGGCCACCAAAAAACAGACCCTATTTTTTTCACATTGTCCACGCACGCTTTATTCCATAATCCAAATGCCACGCCACAACACATCAACCCTTGTTACTTGCGGTGTCTTTTGAGTTACCAATGTGAAACTGATTCGGAGTTAGAGAAATTAGGGTCGACATTAGGAGAAATCATCGCTATGGTGATTCAATGTCTCAAATCTCAATCTCAGTTGCTAATTTTCTTTATACCAATTCAATAGGACCCCGACTTTGTAGTTCGTTTAGGGCCTCTAAAATCATTGGAACGAACGTGCTTTTTATATATATGAAAATGTGCAGATATGCAAATAAATATATGCATATAGTGTAACTCCATATGTGCACTTGGATTAAAAAAAAGACTATAATATATTATATTTTTCAAAAGTAAATCTTAATGAAATTTACATCCATTCTACTCAATTTACATCACTCACCCCATTATTTTCTGCAGCATCAAGGTGAAGAGCGAATACGGGTGGCGCCGGTTCGCTTGGATGAGATGCGAGATTTTATCGATTATTCCACTGTCGTGCCTTCGGGCGGGTGGATGTCGAGTTTCCACGCATCTGAGAGAGCCAAGGGGCTGGCGGCGGTCGAGTAGTCGACCTTGGTCACAACGCCCGATGTCAGGATGGTTGGCACGTCGTTCCTTACCGTTAAAAAAAAATTGATTTCTTCAAACTGAATATATCATGATAGCAATACCACTTTTTATTTGGTAATTATAATCTTACAAAAGTCTTATACTTATGATGTTCCCCATCTTAATGGTTAGGTATAAGTTGTTTTCCCTTGCACTTATCATATGTTATTGTTCTTTTGATAGCAACAAAGTGCCTAATTAAAATCTTCACCAAACAAACCATCATATGTCCTTTTTTCCCACCTCATATATCACATGTTGCAACCCTACTTTAAATTCCTACATGTTTATGTAATTTTTTTGTTGCTTATATAACAAGGTCGATTCGTAACTAATAGCAGAACCTTAGGAGTCCCTACGAAATGGGGTTACCCACAACCGTGTCATTTTCTAACAAGTGAGAGGTACGCCACTCAAACCGCATACGTGAGACATGGGACAGATCAAATTCGAAACAGTCTAAAAAGGTATCCTTTTATACAAGTCGAAACATGTCGGATCAGGTTGATCCATATCATGTTTTGTCCAAACATTTTAATAATTTACAAATAATTAATATATCACAATATAATAGTCTGCTTTTTAGCTTAAATTGTTTAAAATGATTTAAGCATAAATGCAAAAAAAAAAAAAAAAAAAAAAACAAAGAGAGAGAGAGAGTTTTCTAACAATTTTCCTTCAGTTTACTTTAAACCTATATTTTTTTTTTTCATTTGTTGGAAACTTAAATGGATCAACATAGGATTCAAAATATAAATGGGCCAAAATCAACAAGTTTACAGGCCTTTGACCTTCAACTCATTTAGCCCATTGAACCAGTATACTTTTTAGGCCTTAATGCTAAGCTTTCAAATTCAACCCGTTATCAACCAAACACATCCCAGATTGACCCGTTTTCATACAAACCCGTTAAAAATTACAACTCTAATCTCTCTAAAGCATGTGCAAATAAAAAATCTTGTAACAGAATTCAGCGGACAATAGATCAAATCCGAGTCATCCTACAACCCCATGGATGCAATTTAGCATCGTACAGTACAATGTCGTTATGCGCACACAAACAAACAGGTTCGTTCCATATATTATTATAACAAAAAGAAGAATTAAAGCAACTTGACACCTGTTTCCCTTAAGGAATCAATGACTGCTCTGACCTTACCATGATATCTTTGGTTTTTTTTGTAGACGACTGAAACGGCTGGGATGTCGTTAACGAGCAACCTCTCACCTAATATCTTTCCGATCTTAGCAGCAGCGGAAACATCTCTAGTGCTTTGTTGTGTTTGGGTCCAGGCTTCACGCAGAACCTTCTCCTGTGAACTTGCGGCAGCTGCAACGGTTGCAGTTGGTGCATGAATCACCTGTGCACTTACAAACTTGTTTGAAAAATGCATCTTCAAGAGATATGGTTTCAGAAAGTTTGTGATTCTTTGAGCCTTTACGGGTGGAGGAATCACCATATCTGTTCATAAAAAGAAAATATGTTCAAAATACGCATACAGAAATAGAAATTCAGTAACAATCTAATTTTGTGAATAAAACAAGTGTCTCAAGTATTTCTTGTATCATCGTAATCCAAATATCAGGCAAAGGAGGTGGTTAGACTTGGTTAGAGATATGAACTGAAATCCTTTGTCATTTGGGCAAAGCTAATGCTGTTGTTGATGTGCTTAGCCAAAAAACTAAGCATTACATATGATGCTAGCATCCGAGCTATTAGAAACACTTAAAGAAGCCTAAAATGGAGCTTTGAAATATGGAAGTCCAAAGAAAGAGCGAACTGTGAACCAAGTGAAGAACTTAAATGATGATAACCGTTGGGCGTTGGTTGAAAATCATTAGTGCACAATTCAAGGGAACCAAAGCATTCTTAAGACGTTAAGGAATGTTTTTCATGTTTTGTGGTGATCTAAGGATGAACGTTTATATGGTAATCACCTTCGTCAAGTTTCGAGTGTGTATCGAACGTGGAATTAAAAGCGGGAGGAGCTGTCGTATGTGAGGCGTTCGTTATTAAACTATACTAAAAATAATCATTCTAGATGGCAATTCTTATATCGTTCATACTTAAACATTAGGGGTGTTCACGAACCGATCCGATCCGAGCGAGGGTCTGCTCGAGATCGGTTCGAATTACAACCGATCGGATCGGTTCGGTTCGAATTTATAAAACCGAGCATAAAAGTGGTGCTCGAGATCGGTTCGAATTTAAATCAATCGGATCGATTTCGATCGGTTTCGCTCGGTTTATCTCAACACCTAAACATCATTCATCTTCTTTGAACCCACTTACTCAATCCTTTTTTTATTAAATCCAATTTACACATCATACATGTCCACAGAATCATCTATTTAGCTTTGTGAGTATCATTTATGCATTAGCATTTGCACAATTTTACATCTTAATTTATTTCCAAAATCAACATAAGACAAAGTCAAGAATTAGTGAATCCAACATACACTCAGCCAGCGGCGGATCTAGAAAATCCGCCAAGCCGTAACGTTTTATAAATAAGCCGTAACGAAATCGAAAAAACCTCAAATTTTTCCAAAATTTACACTAATTTTTCCAAATTTTTCCGCGCCAAGCCGTAGCGGGCGTTGCCCCCCGGCCTAAGGTATATCCGCCACTGCACTCAGCTAAAAGAAATCACAAAGGTGTAAAGATAAACAAAGGCAATTGTGTGCTGACAAAAGAACGGGTGTGCGTGTCGTCTGCCACCGTTTCTCTTTGCTGAACAGAGGTCCGTGACTGAAACTCGAACCGAAAAGAGAGTCACCACCACTGATGACGACCGGTGACTGTCTCCACCGCCATCAGCCGCCGGTGAAGTGAGGGTATCCAGGTGTGGGTGTGCGATTGTAATCGAAGAAGAAGGAGGGGAGGGTATAAAATAGGTGTCGGCTGGAGATTTTTGAGAAAAAGAAATAGGGTTTGGTGTGTGTAAAACTAAATAATATACTAAGGTTTTTAGTGGGCTTGGGCTGCGTATATGGACCCATATACTAATATTATTTGGGCTTGTAATTATTTTGGGCTATTTGCTATTATCTTTTTTGGGTTTTAATCTATAAAATATAATATATATATATATATATTAATTATTAATAAAAAATAATTCGAGCGAAACCGAGCGATCGACGAGCGAGCGGAGCTTTGCTCATGCTCGGATTGAATTTGAATCGAACCGATCCGATCGGCTCATTTACAAACTGAGCAGGAATCGAACGAGCATTTTTCGAGCATTTTTCGAGCGATCTTCGATCGTCGAGCAGTTTGGACAGCCCTATTAAACATAAAACAATCTTATAACACACTTAAACATACAAACTCACTTTTAATTTATAAAATCAGGTATAAAACAAATTAACAGTGATTCAAAAACAGGAAACAGGTTATTCAAAGTTCAAACACAGTAGCAACAGGTATAAAGTATATAAAATCAACATATCTGTGTTGGCTTATGTAATGAGGTATAAAACAACAAACAGAAAATAGGTAAAAAAACAATAAACAAGTGATTTAAACAGTATATAAAATCATAATCTTACAAACAGTATATAAAACCATAATCCTAAAATCAATACATAAAATCAATATATCAAACAACATATAAGACATTAGGTGGTTAAAACAAGATATAAATATAATTTCAATATATAAACAGACCGCATCACCACCTGCACCGTAGTTGTTAACGGCGAATAACCACAAATAGCGATAAGCGATAAATGTACTGTAGCGAAAAGCGATAAATAGCGGGTGGCTATTTTATAAATAGCTATACACTAGAAAAAAATTTAAAAAATTTCTATATGTGTATTATATCAAAATACCCTGGTATATATATATATATATATATATATATATGTTATTTTACATGTATATTTAACAAAAACCTAATGTCCAGCTATTTTAATTGCTATTTATATTTAAAAAAACAAAAAAAAAAAATAATAAAGCCGCTATTCTCGCTCATAGTCACATAATTCGCTGGTCATGGCAGGATTTTCGTTTTAGTTCGTCCGATCCAATTCGCGGTACGAACACGATCCGACGACCATAAGAAAAAACAATTCAAATGTAATAGAGAAGAAATGGTGGCTAATCGAAGTTGCAGAATCGAAGCTTACCTGATGGATGATTGAACCTTACCTTCCCTCCCTGCTGAATCGTAGAATGAAAGATCTGTCGGCTGTTTGTTTTTTTAGGTATAGAAGATGGAGGAGCGAACAGGGAGATAGACAAGAGAACGGCTGCTTTGGTTTAGGGTTATTTTAATTTTAATTTTAACTATTATCATGGTAAAAAAAAAAATTAATATGTTTTTTACCAAGCATAGTTAAATTATTTTTAACTTTTTTTATTTGCTATATCTTTGTTGTTAGGGTAAATTACACTTTTCATCCTTTATGTTTGTATTAGATTGCAATAGATGACCTTTAACTTCAATAATTACAGTCACAGTCCTTTATTTATAAAACTCATTACACCCTAGGTCCTTTAGCACAAACCAGGTTAAAATTTTCAGTTAAGTTTAGCATGTGCAAGGCACATGAGGGTATGTTAGTAATTTTACTATTATATATATAAAAAATCTTTTTATTTCTTCAAAACCAACAAATTGTTCATCTTCAAAACCGCATCATCAAAACCAAATTGCTCATCATCGTCATCTAAACCTGCAAACCATCAAATCCACTCAGTGGGAAAGATTCAACTTCTGCAATCGATGTGTGACCCAGAAGCCCAATTTCGGAATCAAAGATCAGCACCAAATATCTCATTATGCCCAGTTTCGGATATAACTTTAAAGCTATCATTCAAATCATACACCAAAATAGTGTTCATACACCAAAATAGAGTTTGAATTCCTACGACTCTCCCACTGAGTGGCAAAATAATTGACTTTTCAAGATCAAAAGGCTCAAACTGAGATGGGTTTAACTGAGATTGGACAAGAAGATCTTCAACCGACCCATAAAACTTTGCTTCAAAAACAATATCTTGAATCTCAAAGCTTTTGGCTTTAGATGGCAAATTCCCAGTTCTTAAAAGGGATAAGTGTAACACCCCAAAAATGGGTTTGGTAATTTAAACCCGGTTAATATAAAGGAACGGGTAAAAATACCGTTGGGGGTAAGATTGAACCCGTAAATGAATATTAACTAGGAATGACTAACCTAGTTGAATATTAGTATCGTTGGTATTAAACGAAGGGTTGTGGCCTTATTTAATTAAAACGAAACATGAGGGACCAAAGTGGGACAACTTGAAAGTTGTTTTATTAAATGAAAACACACACACACACACACACACCTCGTGTGTGTGTTCTGGATCGTTCAAGAAGAGGCTCCCATGGAGCCAAAACCCTAGTTCAACAATATCATCAAATTGAAGGGCCAAATGAAGTCTAAATTCATAACCGAACGTGAATTAATGATCACCCAAGGGGATCATAAGGTATGTAAAATTTTGATGATTATTCAAACTTTACAACTTCACGAATCATCAAAATTTTACATACCTTATGATCCCCTAGCTTGGGTGATCATTAATTCACGTTCGGTTATGAATTTAGACTTCATTTGGCCCTTCAATTTGATGATATTGTTGAACTAGGGTTTTGGCTCCATGGGAGCCTCTTCTTGAACGATCCAGAACACACACACGAGGTGTGTGTGTGTGTGTGTGTTTTCATTTAATAAAACAACTTTCAAGTTGTCCCACTTTGGTCCCTCATGTTTCGTTTTAATTAAATAAGGCCACAACCCTTCGTTTAATACCAACGATACTAATATTCAACTAGGTTAGTCATTCCTAGTTAATATTCATTTACGGGTTCAATCTTACCCCCAACGGTATTTTTACCCGTTCCTTTATATTAACCGGGTTTAAATTACCAAACCCATTTTTGGGGTGTTACAATAAGATAATAGAAAACAATTCAGGGTCTCTGTCAATAAAAGGGATTTTGTTCGGTTGTTCAGAAGAATTGAAAATATTAGAGAAAAGGGTGTTGGAGCCAGCTAGGGTTAGGGTTTGTATGGTGGTTTGAAAGAGTTGACCACCCACATCAATGGTGACAACGTTTGGTTTGTTGAAATCGTTTGATTTGGGGTTGAGTAGTGAAATTGTTGGCATGTTTGTTCAAGAATTTGGGGGAAGATTGAGAAGAAAGAAAGGTTTTTTAAAGATGGGGTCAACAAATCTGGGCAATGGTTTGTTTTTATATAGGGTTTTTATGATGGTGATGACAGTTGGTGATGTTTATTTGTTGTTTTTGTTTCAATAAACAAGGAATCAAGTGGGTTGATGCTCAAAATAGGGGCGAGTTTGGATTCACTTATGTACAGATTCAGAAGGAATCAGTTGGTGATGTTTATTTGTTGTTTTTGTTTCAATAAGGTGTTGCAATGATTACAGAAGGTGAATCTCTCCCACTGACTAGATTTGTTGGTTTGCAGGTGTGTAGATGATGATGATGAGCAATTTGGTTTAAGTGTTTGTTGTTGATGATGCGGTTTTGAAGATGAGCAATTTGTTGGTTTTGAAGAAATAAAAAGATTTTTTATATATAATAGTAAAATTACTAACATACCCTCATGTGCCTTACACATGTTGTACTTAACTGAAAATTTTAACTTGGTTTGTGCTAAAGGACCTAGGGTGTAATGAGTTTTCCAATTAAAGGACTGTGACTGTAATTATTGAAGTTAAAGGTCATCCATTGCAATCTAATACAAACATAAAGGACGAAAAGTGTAATTTACCCTTGTTGTTAACATAATTTTCATTTTTTACCCAGCATAGTTAAATTATTTGGAGTTTTTTTTACATACTCTTTTTTTTTGTTGTTAACATGTTTTTCATGCCACGTGCCTTTTTCTTTTTCTAAATGAGTAAATTGTCACTTTAGTCCCTGAGGTTTGTCCAAAATTGTTACTTTAGTCCAAAAAGTTTTTTTTTCTCCTCTGTGTCCCCGAGTTTTTCATTTTTTTTACCATTTTGATCACAACCTCTAACTTTGTTAAAAAATATCAGTTAACTCAAGGGTATTTTAGTCTGATTACATATATGTTTTGTTTTGTTGTCATTTTCATCCAAAACTAATTTCATATATAAAAAAATAAGATAACAATATAAATGTCATAAGAATATAATCACATATATACGTATTATTTATTTTAAGAAAAAATAATCAAAACCCAATTCTCTATCTCTCTCTTCTCTCGCATCCACCATCACCAGCCCACCATTCCCCACCAATATGAACCACCACTGTGTACCACCACAACCACCGCCATTCACTACTATGATTACTATATAAATGCATACTCCATTCCTCTCATTCAACTAGCCCCAACCCGAAATGTCAACCAATTTCTTTGTTCTCTCTTGCACCGAGGCTCGTCGGAAAAGTCGTTTTCCAATCAACATTCGAATCTCATCAACCAAGCTCGACTAGGTAAGTTTTCCACGTTATTTTTGTTCCTTATGTCCCACTAATCAAAAGCCCTAACATTTTATTCTGTAACAATAACGCATTCAGGTTCAATTTTGGGATTAAAAGACTAGAAGGGATTTTGGGGAAGATGATGAACCATAACGTCTGTTTAAGATAGTACGGTTTATAAATTGTTTGAAATTATGAGATTGGTTGTGGTTGTAGTGATGAATGGGTGGGTAACGAAGGTGTAACTCCCTGCGTTCCCAAACTTTTATCTTTTGGCAAGTCTAGTCCCTATTCTATTTGAGACTTAACTATGTTAAACTATGTGAAACATTTGTGAAACTTTGAAACTTGACTCTTGATGCTTGGTACTTATTAAACGCTATGAATCTTGATTCTAGGTGAGACTTGATACTTATCTAACGAGAAACTTGAATCTTGAAACTTGATACTTGATACTTGATATTAGACTCTTGATACTTATGGAACGAGAAACTTGAATTGAACGAGAAACTTTGATACCTTATTAAACAAGAAACTTGAAACTTACTAGCTAGCTTATATGTAGACTTGAAACACGGAAACTTTTGTGTAAGTTATATAATCTTACCATGGGTTGATATCACACAATAATACGCAATGCAACACTTAATCTAGCTCGCAAATCGAATCAAAATCGGAAAACTAGTAAACGGGTATTGGCTGTCCTAAGGGACATCCGATCGGATGACAAACTAGTAAACGGGTATTGGCTGTCCGAAGGGACATCCGATCGGATGACCATCGGATGACCATCCGATCGGATAGTCATTCGACCGGAGAGTTATCCGATCAGCAAGGGTCGTCCAATCGAAGTGTCGTCCGATCGAACACCTTCACCGCCTTACTCACTCTCACTCTATAAATACCTGCTGTCATATCACTGTTCACTGATGTGACAACCTCGTCCGACACAGAAGCTTCCAACTCGTTCCAAGGCACTTGTCTTGCGATTTCACGCGATTCTTGTAAGTTTTCCCCATGATTCTTGTACAACTTTCATCATTTCACACTTTCTTATCTTATTCTTCATCAAAATCATACATTTTCACCATGAAATCGCCCGATTTGGACCTTTGAAGGTGACGTCATCACAGGTTGCTTGTGTCATCGGTTGAATGATGTCATCTTACCGGGAATGGTGCAAATCTTAGGGATTTCTACACGTTTTTACACAAATCTCTGTAAAGATCTAAACATCTTCAACTAATAACATGTTTTCTTCAACTTTATTCTCTTTCCTACTTAAACCCAAGGGAATCCGAACCTAAACTGGCCCTAGACTCGTTCCTTAGTCTGGAGTCGGCTTGGAAACGGAATTTCACCGGGAGATGACCAAGTTACGGGTTAGACATGAAGCTCCGTCAAGAACAGTTACTCTGATCGAATGGGGTGATTCCCATCCAATCAGACAAGCTGAACCTTGGTGGGTTTCCTTTGTCTTGATACGTAACCACGTCGTCTCCGTTAAACTCGAACTTGGAGATTTTTTAAAGTTATTGCAACCAAACAGATCTCCCGATCGAATGACCATCCGATCGGAAAACCCTCCGATCGGATGACCATCCGATCAGGCGATATATAAGTTCACAAACTTTCAAGGTTCAACTATTTTCCAAGGTAGCACAACTCGATCGAATGGCCATCCGATCGAATGACCATCCGATCGAATGACTTGTATCATACCACAACGAAAACTTCAAAAGTATGAAACATTTTGCAAATACACCATTGATTGAATGGGTTCCATCTGGGTCGAATGGTCATCCGACCGGATGACTATCTGTCCGGATGACCATCCGATCAAGGAACCTGTCAGACACTTTTACTCGATGATCGCACGATTCGACATTCCGTTCAACACTCATACTGTTATACTATAATCAGGCTAACTCCAGTGTAACAACCCTCAAGAAAACCGACACCCTCGATTATATTTCCGACACCCTAATATATTTTAAAATTTCCCAATATGTCTTAAAATACACCCCGTATGTGAAAACCGAGCCCGAAATACAGTATAGCATTAAAAATAAATTAAAAACAAGAAAATTTAAGTTGAGGCGGGCCGCGTAGACCCACCCCAACCCTTACGCGGGCGATATAAAGGTTAAAACTTGATTTCTTTGAATTTTAAGTTTAGGCGGGCCGCGTAAGACCTCCGTTAGTTTACGCGGGCCGCGTGAGATCAAGATAGTGGCGCAGCCCGGTGATGACACGTGTCATCATCGTGGCGAGGCTAGGTAGTGACCCGGATAGGCTACCCTGTTAACCAGGGTTGAATTATAGATTGTTAGGCCCTATAAATTTACGCTGGCCACATAAAACTGAAAGTCAGGCCCTATAAATTGAATTGCTCGGCCTTCAGTTCCGATCGTCCAAAATTTTCTTTCTTTCTCTAATTTTTGAATAATAGGCTTTATAAGCGGGTATTATACCCCCTAAATAGCGAAGTTCTGCTCCGTTGTAAGTATTATAACCCCTGGATACGTATTAGATACGCTGCCCGATTGATCTAGGGTTCCGTAACGGCTGTCGTGGTTCTGCCCGACGTAGTCGTTGGAATGTCGTCTCGGGGAGGGTATTACTAATGTTAAAATGGGTTATTATACTAACGCGTGTACATTTGTGTAAATTATAGATTGTCACCAGGAAACCCTTATGAAAAATCTAAGAAAGCAATGTGAGTAATCTCCTTTTTGTTAAAAGTTTTTACAAAACCTTAACTATTTTACAATGCAATTTAGCAGTGATTGAGTCTTTGTAATTCTTCAATTACTGCCGGTATGTTGGGGTTTTGCATACAAAATTTACTACACTGTGAGTAGTAAGTCGGGATGACAATACGTTACCATTGGACAATGAGTTAGCCAATGTGTAATATGACCCACAAGTCAGGATTGACAGTACTAAAGGAGTAATTGTGTAGATATAAACATTGTAATCACTCTCAATACTGTTTAAATTAAATTAATGTTTCTTGATTACACTGGGATTCACTCACCAGTATTTCCCACTGACAAATGTTTTTAAAACGCGTTTCAGGTAACACAATGTGAAAGCCAATTAGAAGCCAGCTGGACAGCACTGAAGGCTTGGAAAAGTGGCTATAAAAGTTACCTAAATAAAGAAGGCGTTTTAATTCAAATAAAATGGGATTTATCCCTATAGATTAGTTTGTAATAAAAACTTGGGTTTTAACCCATTTGTTTAATGTTATGAAAATGTGGTATTTTACTCTGATAAATATTTCCTAACTACGGTCCTGATGAAAAATTCCGCTGCCAAATTAGACAATACGAGATACCACTGAAATTGGCTCGCGGCCGCCCGTTCCCGGGGATCAGGGGTTGCGGCAGAAGGTGGTATTAGAGCTAAGCCACTGATTCAGCCACAGATGTGTTCTGCTGACATCAAAATGTAAAGTGTTAGGAAATAAATTACGGAAATACGTGCATAACTGTATTTATTGTTATGTGTTATTTGACTATTTGTTAGTTTACAGTATGAGCGACCAAGGACCATCTGACGCATACCGTTAATTGTCTGGTTCGCCTAGAAGCGAAGGCACCTCCTCTTCTCAGCATGCCCTCTCAGGGTACTATGCTGATACAGAAGAAGGAATCTTTGTGTTTAAGGCTCAGTCAGAAGAGCCATTTCCACAGAAAAAGAGGGGATGGTTCAGTCGAAGGGCACATGAGCGTAGAAAACGTATGAAAAAGTTGCAAGATCAGAGGGTACTAGCAGCAGCCAAGAGAGAGAGAGAGAGATGTCTATGCCCATGATATGATAAATAGGGGTATAGCCAACATCCACATCCTAGCAACCACTGCAGCTGACCCTAATCTGGAGCAAATAATAGCACCCCAACCCCAACCACCAATCCCTGACCAACCCATGGAGATAGAAAACCCTGAAAACCAAGTAGAGATGCATGACTTCAATCCAGAGGAAATACCTAGGGTACCAGCACCAAACTCCCTAGACCCAAATTACGATCCCTGGTGGGATGAAGTTAGGGACTATGTGCAACGCTACCCGATACATGAGGACACACCCATGCAGAACATAGGAGCCTATCCAGGTATGGACCCTTTAGATCCATATTTCCACGATGAATACATTAGGGAGATTTTAGAAGATCCTTACCGATTCCAAGTACCTACACCCCCACACCAGGAACCCGCACCCCAGATTCCGAACCCAGTCCTAGAACATGCACCCCCAATGAGTGCAGAAAACGTACAAGAACTTAGGACATTTGGTGAGGAAATTTTAGAGAGCAGTGAGAAAATGAGACAGGTGGGAGAGCGACTCGTCTGGAAGTACGACGAGCGCAATATGGATTTTTGGATGAATCCATATCCATGAATGTGATAGTGAACCGGTAATAGTAATAATAATATTATAATAAAATAATAAAATATGTGTGTACTGATGCCTACTAGTATTTATTTCAGTTGGTATTGTAATTTTTATTTCAGTACTAGTGTGTAATAGATAGTATATGAATAGAGTAAGTCGTAATGATCTACGCTTTTGGCAAAAATGCGTGTCATGTGATTAACTATATTAATATTATTCTGTGACATTAATACGGGGTAAATGTTTAAAATTCTGATGGCCGACGAAGGAAATCAAGGAAATCTGAATAACGATAACCAGAGTAACATTAACGTGGTTAATGAGAATCCGAGCATCAATAACAATGGAAACCAAATGGATAATAGTGTCGTTCAACACATAGTGGCACAAGGAATTATAGATGCAACGCCATTTATTATTCAAACGGTTCAAGAAGCGAATAATAAAAGTAAACATAGCAGTAAGCGACCAATTGAACCAGAAAACAACGTGAACAATGGACCCGTGCTTCAAGTGCCCATTCCCAAAAGAAGAAGAACCGTGTCTTACGGTTGTTCTTACAAGGAATTCTGGTCCTGCAAACCAATAGAATTCTCGGGCAATGAAGGACCCATTGCAACTCTACGCTGGATAGAGAAGACTGAGGCTGTTTTAAAAATAAGCAAGTGTGCTGAAGAAGACAAAATAATGTTTGCTTCTAATCTGTTTAAGAACTCAGCCTTAGAATGGTAGAACACTATCCTCCAATCAAGAGGAAGTGATAGGGTTTACAACATGGAATGGGAAGAATTTAAGAATATGGTAGAAAGGAAATTCTGTCCTCCCAATGAAAAGGAACATATAGCTAATAAGTTTCTGAACCTTAGGATGACATGGGTGGATAGTAAGGGGTACACCAAGTTATTCTTTGAATATGCTAGAATAGTACCAACCCTTGCATCACCTGAACCAGTATTAATCTCCCGCTACATCTGGGGATTAATTGGAGAGATTAGACATGTAGTCAAGGCAACTAGACCTCAAACTATAGAAGAAGCTGTAGAACTAGCGAATACCTTGACAGATGAATTAATCCGTACTAGAGAAGAAGAACAGAGGAGAAACCTAACCCAAAGACTTACCCGAGAATTCCGTTCTGGGAATTACAACCGTAGGAATATGGGTTCTACCTCTGCACCTTTCTGCAAGGTCTGCAAGAAATAGCATTCGGGAAAATGCTCCACTCTTTGCAATTATTGCAAGATGCCAGGACACAAGGAAGAAGATTGCAGGAAGAAATCCAGTAATGGATTATGCTACAACTGTGGAGAAAAAGGTCATATCAGGCCAAACTGTCCAAAACTAGCCCCAACTGCAAATAACAAGAACACTAAAAATGCTACAGCATTTGTTCTAACTGCAGATGAAGCCAAGATGATTCCAGACATGATAGCTGGTACGTTTTTAGTTAATGATGTTTTTGCTAAAGTATTATTTAACTTTGGTGCAAATCAAAGTTTTATTAATACTTTGTTTTGCAAACTTCTAAATCAATCATTAACTAAACTACCACAAGAATGTCTAGTAGAGACAGCTAATGGAGAAACTGTTAGGATTTCTGAAATCTTGCAAGGAGCAAGAATAGAAATTTTAAACCAAAAGTTTATGGCAAACCTTTATCTAATGAATCTGGCAGGATTTGATATTGTATTAGGAATTGATTGGTTATTAGCCAACAAAGCCAATATTTTATGTGATCAAAAGTCAATCCAAGTAAATTCACCAAAAGGTAAAACGATCACAGTTAAAGGAGATAAACCATCTAGACCCACGAAATTCATCTCTGTGATGAAAACTGCAAGTTATATAAGAAAATGATCTATAGTGTATTTGATTTCCATAATCACTAACACTAAAGGAAAAGAACTAAAAGACATTCCAGTAGTGTCTCAGTTTTCAGATGTATTTTCAGAGGAATTACTAGGACTACCGCCAGACAGAGAGGTGGAATTCAGAATCCATCTGCTACCAGGAACGTCCCCGATTGCCAAAGCACCCTACCGTTTGGCACCCGCCGAAATGCAGGAATTGAAGAAACAATTAGATGAATTGTTGGAAAAAGGATTCATACAACTAAGTTCGTCACCGTGGGGAGCACCAATTTTATTTGTTAAAAAGAAAGACGGATCGATGCGTATGTGCATTGACTACCGTGAATTAAACAAGGTCACGATTAAGAATCGGTATCCATTACCGAGAATTGATGATCTGTTTGATCAACTGCAAGGAACTCGATTTTTCTCTAAAATCGATTTAAGGTCAGGATATCATCAATTAAAGGTACAGGAAGAGGACATTCCTAAGACCGCATTTAGAACAAGGTATGGTCATTATGAATTTACTGTCATGTCATTTGGTTTAACCAATGCCCCAGCTGCATTTATGTACATGATGAACCGAATATGTAAGCCATATTTGGATAAATTCATAATCGTCTTCATAGATGATATTCTAATTTACTCTAAGAGTAAAGAGGAACATGCAAAGCATTTGCACGCACTTTTAAGTCTATTAAGAAAGGAAAAGCTTTACGCTAAATTTTCAAAGTGCGAGTTTTGGTTAGAACAGGTACAATTTCTTGGACACTTAGTCAATCATGAAGGAATTCATGTGGATCCAACAAAGATCGAGGCAATTACTAAATGGAAAACCCTTGAACCACCAACCGAGGTTAGAAGTTTCTTAGGATTGGCCGGTTATTATAGAAGATTTATTCGAGATTTCTCTAGAATAGCCATTCCTTTAACTAAGTTAACCTGTAAATCCATTAAGTTTGATTGGGGACCAAAACAAGAAGAAGCAATTAGAATTCTTAAGCATAAATTAACCCATACACCCATACTAGCGTTACCAGAAGGAACTGAAGACTTTGTAGTCTATTGTGACGCTTCTAAATTAGGTTATGGATGTGTATTGATGCAACGCCAAAAGGTTATAGCTTATGCATCTAGACAACTTAAGAATCATGAAGAGAATTATTCAACCCATGATTTAGAGTTAGGAGCTATAATTTTTGCTCTTAAGATTTGCAGACATTACCTTTATGGTAGTAAGTTTACCATATTCACTGATCATAAGAGTTTAAGGTATGTTTTCGGGCAAAGAGAGTTGAATATGAGACAAAGACGCTGGATGGAGATGCTCAGTGATTACGATTGTGATATCCAGTATCATGAAGGAAAAGCAAATGTGGTGGCAGATGCTTTAAGTCGAAAGTATCATGAAAAGTCAAAAAGAGTACGTTCTCTTAAATTAAATCTACAAGTAGATTTAAATGATCAAATCAGAAAAGCACAAGAATCAGTAATCAAGGATGATGCTGAAAAACTAAAAGGTATGATTAAGGAATTAGAACAAGGAACAGATGGAATTTGGAGATTCCATGAAAAGAGAATATGGATACCTAAATTAGGAAACCTACGTCATCGTATATTAGAAGAAGCCCATAAGTCTAAATATACGATGCATCCAGGAAGTGATAAAATGTACCAGGATTTAAGGAAAAATTTCTGGTGGATAGGAATGACAAAGGACATAGCAGCCTATGTTTCTAAATGTTTAACTTGTTTACAAGTTAAAGCTGAACACCAGAAACCCTCAGGTTTGTTACAACAGTTAGAAATGCCAGTATGGAAATGGGAATTGATAACAATGGATTTTGTTACTAAATTACCCAAAACAAAGAAAAGAAATGATACAATCTGGGTGATTGTAGATGGGCTAACCAGGTCAGCTCATTTCCTACCAATGAAGGAAACTTTTAGTATGGAACAGCTAGCCAAATTGTATGTAAATGAAATTATTTCTTTACATGGAATACCTTTATCAATTTTTTCTGATAGAGATAGTCGATTTACCTCTCATTTTTGGTCAAGTTTCCAAAAGGCAATGGGAACCAAGTTAAATCTGAGCACAGCTTATCATCCTCAAACAGACGGACAAAGCGAAAGGACAATTCAGACAATGAAGGACATGCTTAGAGCTTGTGTAATTGATTTCGGAGGTAATTGGGACGATCACTTACCTTTAATAGAATTTTCTTATAATAATAGTTATCATACAAGTATCAATGCTGCACCATTCAAAGCACTTTATGGACGAAAGTGCCGAACCCCAGTCTGTTGGGCAGAAATTGGGGAAAAGCAACTATCTGGACCTGAGATAGTGCAAGAAACAACCGACAAGATCATTCAAGTCAAGGAACGACTGAAAGCAGCACGCGATCGACAAAAGAGCTATGCTGATAACCGATGCAAACCATTGGAATTTCAAGTAGGAGATAAAGTAATGTTAAAAGTCTCTCCTTGGAAAGGAGTAGTAAGATTCATCAAAAGAGGAAAGCTAAGTTCCAGATATATTGGACCTTTTGAGATTATTAGAAGAATAGGACATGCAGCCTATCAGCTACAACTGCCAGAGGAAATGGCAGGAATACATGATGTGTTTCATGTATCTAATCTCAAGAAATGCTTAGCTGATGAATCGCTAATAGTACCTCTAAGGGATATAGAGGTAAATGAACAACTCAAGTTTGTAGAAAGGCCTCTACAGATTGAAGACAGGAAAGTCAAGAATCTCAAACATAAGAGATTAGTTCTGGTCAAAGTGAAGTGGGACTCTAAAAGAGGACCTGAATACACATGAGAGCTTAAATCTGAAATGCAAAGAAAATATCCACACTTGTTCCAGTAGATCTCGAGGACGAGCTCTAAAACAAGGTGGGGAGGATGCAACAACCCTCAAGAAAACCGACACCCTAATATATTTTAAAATGTCCCAATATGTCTTAAAATACACCCCGTATGTGAAAACCGAGCCCGAAATACAGTATAGCATTAAAAATAAATTAAAAACAAGAAAATTTAAGTTAAGGCGGGCCGCGTAGACCCACCCCAACCCTTACGCGGGCGGTATAAAGGTTAAAACCTGATTTCTTTGAATTTTAAGTTTAGGCGGGCCGCGTAAGACCTCCGTTAGTTTACGCGGGCCGCGTGAGATCAAGATAGTGGCGCAGCCCGGTGATGACATGTGTCATCATCGTGGCGAGGCTAGGTAGTGACCTGGATAGGCTACCTTGCTGACCAGGGTTGACGCGGGCCGCGTAGGCTCTTGCCTACATTTAGCGGGCCGCGTAAAACTGAAAGTCAGGCTCTATAAATTGAATTGCTCGGCCTTCAGTTCCGATCGTCCAAAATTTTCTTTCTTTCTCTAATTTCTGAATAATAGGCTTTATAAGCGGGTATTATACCCCCCTAAATAGCGAAGTTCTGCTCCGTTGTAAGTATTATAACCCCTAGATACGTATTAGATACGCTGCCCGATTGATCTAGGGTTCCGTAACGGCTGTCGTGGTTCTGCCCGACGTAGTCGTTGGAATGCCGTCTCGGGGAGGGTATTACTAATGTTAAAATGGGTTATTATACTAACGCGTGTACATTTGTGTAAATTATAGATTGTCACCAGGAAACCCTTACGAAAAATCTAAGAAAAAAATGTGAGTAATCTCCTTTTTGTTAACAGTTTTTACAAAACCTTAACTATTTTACAATGCAATTTAGCAGTGATTGAGTCTTTGTAATTCTTCAATTACTGCCGGTATGTTGGGTTTTTGTATACAAAATTTACTACACTGTGAGTAGTAAGTCGGGATGACAATACGTTACCATTGGACAATGAGTTAGCCAATGTGTAATATGACCCACAAGTCAGGATTGACAGTACTAAAGGAGTAATTGTGTAGATATAAACTTTGTAATCGCTCTCAATACTGTTTAAATTAAATTAATGTTTCTTGATTAAACTGGGATTCACTCACCAGTATTTCCCACTGACAAATGTTTTTAAAACGCGTGTGAAAGCCAATTAGAAGCCAGCTGGACAACACTGAAGGCTTGGAAAAGTGGCTATAAAAGTTACCTAAATAAAGAAGGCATTTTAATTCAAATAAAATGGGATTTATCCCTATAGATTAGTTTGTAAAAACTTGGGTTTTAACCCATTTGTTTAATGTTATGAAAATGTGGTATTTTACTCTGATAAATATTTCATAACTACGGTCCTGATGAAAAATTCCGCTGCCAAATTAGACAATACGAGATACCACCAAAATTGGCTCGCGGCCGCCCGTTCCCGGGGATCAGGGATCGGGGGTTGCGACATCCAGCGCTCCCTTCGATCCAATTAGTAGGTGTTGATACTTAGCACCCACTATGAGTATACTCGATCCCTTTTTGTTTTAAACACTTTTGGGATGCAACATGTATTCTATAAACATGACACTTGAAAATTATCTGGAAACTTACTCTATCCATGGTAAACACGGAAACAGGATACTTGTGAAACTTGAGACTTATATGCTATGTAACGTTTAATCCTTGTATGTGACATGTCTTAACAATTATGGTACTATGCATATGCTATAGGTTGTAACGCCCCGCTTGCTATTCTATTGGGTATTGTTAAGATCAAACCTCCCGTTAGACTTTGGGAAGGCAATGAACGTTTATAGCTCCCGTTAGACTCTTGGGATTGCTATGTTAATTGCGTTGGAAATGCGTGTTACATGAGGACTGCGTTAGCTTAGCATGGTGAAATTTGATATATGTTTTCATGACGGATATGAGTTTTTGGAACGTTTTAAACTATTATGTTATTACGTACTCAAACTTGTATACTCGCCAACATTTTTGTTGATAGTATTTTAATACATGTTGCAGGTTGATAGTAGCTGGGATTCGAGGAAACAAGCTAGGATGATGCTTAGAAACTCACCTAGTTAAATCAGGAAATTTTGAACGATATTTGAATCTTGATGTAATTTGACACCTTATGTGGTTGTTGACTGTGATTGACTTTTAGACAATGTTATGAATTTAATTAATCTATATTGAAACTATTAGTGTTATGGAAACTCTTGAGCAATCTGATTCGCTTAGTGTCGCGCCCCGATGTTTCCGCCATCGGTTGGGGTGTGACAATAGGTGAGCCTGGTAGTTCTGGGTGTGTAACTAGCACAGAAGGTGAAATCGATGGACATGAGTGAATTATTTGCAAATTAAAATCTGTAATTGTTCATATTTTAGTTCGAGATTAAAGGTCCCATAAGTGAATTATCTGTGGTTTGATCCACAGACATCGATTAGCATAAGTAGCTGGAATTATATAATGCACACCAAGACAAAATGCTTGAATTGATTTATTACAGGCAAAAGATTGCATTCGTTTGGTTTTGTCATTTTTCATCTTGTTAGTTCAGTTTCCACAAGGAGCTTTGAAGCTTCCCCTATAGTTTTTTCAGTCATGGGCACCAAAATCAAAGGGGGTTTCAAAGGCTTCAAATTTATCTCACAGATCTTTGGTACCCTTCTTGTTGTATCTATCTGCAAATTGGAAATTTGGGTTCTTTTATTTTATAATTTTGATGTATTTGGATTCTTTTTTATAGTTATGAAGGAACGTGAGGGAAGGTGTATATATATATATATATATATATGAGAGAGAGAGGGGGTGGTTGAAGAAGAAGGGGAGGGTAGGGTGAGTATTTTATAAAAAAAATTAATATAAAAAAAGAACAGATCAAAATGGCAATTTGAAAGATTTAAATTAAAAATCCCCAAAATACCCCTGGTTAAAAATGGGGTTTTTGGACGGAGTTAGGCAATGTTGTTGATGCAGATTTGTGTCCGATGCTTGTCGAATAGATTAGATTTATTATTTTACGCTGAATTTGTAATAGTTAGTGAAACGGTCTATCGAACGTGTATAGACCCGCTCGTTTGAAGTGGTCAAACGAGAGGGTTATTCGGTTGACCGTGTGTGTTTGAAAGACAAAGGGGTGTGGCTATAAATAGCAACCCTTTGTCATTTCAAACACTGGGAGATTTTAGGAGGTTTGAGACCTCACCGGGAGAGATCACCACTTGGTCTCTCCCCGGATGTATACTTCTTTGGTATTAGTTCGGTTATCATGTAATCGGGCCGATTTGTAATGTTTTACTACCGGATTAATACAAAGTTGTTTGTTTATCATCTCTAATCTCTCCCGTCTTGAACCGATCTCACACGAATCACGGTTTCCGTCATGAAACTCGGTCCTACAATTGGTATCAGAGCCATGGTGTCCGATTTAGTGAATCTAATAGTTTGCTAAATCACATGTGCTCTAGATCTGAGTTTATTATGATTTTTGTTCAAGATGTTAAAAAGGTGTAAAAGAAGAAAAACCCAGATCTGACCCGAATGGATGGGTCTGACCTGAAACGAAATGCATCAGAGGGTTATGTTTTATGTTTACACCACATATTTCAAATTTTCATCATCAAATGTGTGATTTTCGTCAAATCTGCAAAATTAACAGTGGCTGTGTTCTTGATGTTCTTGGCGGCTGTTAAAGAGAACTAGGGTTTCTTCATACCCACTCCCGACGAAACTGACCCCATGACGAAACACCACCTCCACTTTCGTCGTCGATCAATAAACAACCTGTTTCGTCGATTAAACAAAACAAACCTGTTTCGTCGTTCAACCTAACAGATCTGTTTCGTCATAATACAACTTCAGATCTGTTTCGTCGTACATCAACAACTCAGTTTCGTCGCATAACCTGTTTCGTCGAACTGACAAGATCACCAAATAATTTCTTTTCGTCGGCGCCCCAAGTCTTTCAGCTGCTGATGTTGTTTAGCGGCTGAAGGATAAGAAATCGAACCTGAATCTTCGTCGGCCCAGAAGCAGTGAACGACATCTGCTGATGTGTTAATCGAAGAAAGAAGACAGATGTTGTTGAATGTTTGAGTGGTGTATCGAAGATTGAGATCAGTATGTATCGTAAGAGAGAGAAAGAAGGGTTTTGAGTTTTTGGATGTTTAGTAAAGATTAGACGATGTCTGCTTTTGTTCTTTGGGAATCGCAGACAAAGAGAGAGAAACAGTGACCTAAAATTGAAATTTGCACAAGGGATTTTTTTTGGGTTCTGAATGTATCGAGACTTCAAGTTGGGCTTGGGACTCTTTATTAAAGATGGGCCTCATCAAATTTATTAGTTTGGCAGCAATAAAAAAAAATAGGTCAGGTTGTTATGTTGGAGTTTGTTTGGTGTTTCGGGCCATACATCTTATAATTGGGCCATGGTAATTCAGATTTAAGAGTCGTTGGGCATGTTGGAGCATGCATCTATTGGTCCACATAACCATAAAAGAACTTGGTGACAGTTTCAACGGCTGAAATCTATGATGTTATGTCTCAATGTATTTAATTGGATCGGGTGTTCGCGAAGATTATTTGAAACGGGCTTCCAAATTTCAACATCAAATTCGTACGAATTTGGGAGCGCGCGGGATGATGCGGCATGATGAAAACAAAAGATGAAAACTTGATATTTTTGAAAAATGTGGGGTAGTCACGGTTACCGATGCAAACGTCAAAAATGGTGACACGACTATTATGGGCCAAAAACAAAACGGTATGTTCACTTCCGCACGTCAGTATTTATGTTTGTTATCGGTTATTCGAAGATGTTCGAAAGCATTTTGTTTATTGTCATATTTTCGCATTTGAAAACGAACGTATGAACCTAGATTCTCAATACCGGTCCTAACGAGTTCACAAAGTCGAGTTATGCCTATGATGAAAGTTTTCGGATTAGGTGTTAGCAGAACTTTGGAGGGATACAAGTCGGATCCTACGAGGCTAGGGGACTTTCATTTTCAACTAGAATATGCAAAGAAGAAAGCCGTTTTCGTGATTTTTCGAACAACCGAGAACAGTCAATGAAGATTGACGACAGTTCCGCTAGGTGAAGGGAATTGGTGAACATTTGAAACTTAACGACAGTTCCTTTAAAGTGGAAGGGAATCTGTTAAGGTTTAGAGATCTTACCAAAGAAATGGGGGAATAAAAATTTTCGTATGTTGAATTTCTTCGGTAAATTTCTAAACGCAATCACAGGTGGTAGCGTTTGTGATTTTCTAGTGACACAAAGACGGTTTACAGAAGACAGTTCACCAGAAACCTCTACCAATGTAGTATGCTTGAAGATCAAGACTTGATGCAGTTTTTAAAAGAATGGAACCCTTATCAAATGCCGGTTGGAGTATTGGAAGATCAGCGGAAGATCGGTCAATTGAGCCTTTTGAGGAAATTGCACAACGCTCAACACGGATACGCGTACTTTGAGGGGGAACTATTATACAGGAAGCGTCAAGATACTACTTACCTGGATCATCGGTCAAGGGGGAATTTGTTAACACAGAGAAGATGAATACTTGACTGAAGATCGATTGCAGTTGCATTTTCAGCATTCGACAGCAACGGGCAAGGGGGAATTTGTTGATGCAGATTTGTGTCCGATGCTTGTCGAATAGATTAGATTTATTATTTTACGCTGAATTTGTAATAGTTAGTGAAACGGTCTATCGAACGTGTATAGACCCGCTCGTTTGAAGTGGTCAAACGAGAGGGTTATTCGGTTGACCGTGTGTGTTTGAAAGACAAAGGGGTGTAGCTATAAATAGCAACCCTTTGTCATTTCAAACACTGGGAGATTTTAGGAGGTTTGAGACCTCACCGGGAGAGATCACCACTTGGTCTCTCCCCGGATGTATACTTCTTTGGTATTAGTTCGGTTATCATGTAATCGGGCCGATTTATAATGTTTTACTACCGGATTAATACAAAGTTGTTTGTTTATCATCTCTAATCTCTCCCGTCTTGAACCGATCTCACACGAATCACGGTTTCCGTCACGAAACTCGGTCCTACAATGTGATCAAAATGGTAAAAAAAAATGAGAAACTCAGGGACCCAGAGGAGAAAAAAAACTTTTTGAACTAAAATGGCAAATTTGAACAAACCTCAGGGACTAAAATGGCAATTTACTCTTTCTAGATCAAACATATTTCTCTATCATCATTCTCATTAGTTTCAGAATGTCATTTTATCATAAAAAAAACCCACCACATGCCTAACTCCTTCTACTTTTTGCAAAACATGGCTTCCGTAAGTCACTTCCTTCTTCAGAGGAGGTTCTTATTTCCGTAAAGCTTTGTATTTTCTTTTTATTACTGGAGCGTAACTTACTCATAATTTATCTGCAAAAATTTTAAATTTTTTGAAGCATGGGCCCTTAGAGAAGCTAAAGACAAGCTGGAGAAGCGTGGTGAAGAGCTAACATGGAGATTAGACTTTTAAAAAGCATTTGATGGTACATCTTTTATATGTCCAACAGAGATTAGCATGTTAATAGTAATAAAAAAGTTATTTTATAAACGTTTTATGTTACTTACATGTCGATCTTGAAGAAGGAAAGGGACAAGAAATCATAAAGTTGGAATGCTATCCAAGAAATGCAAGGAAAATCGGAAAAGGCGCACAATCAAATTATTCATGAGAAAGAAGCAGCAAAGTTGCTACTGAACAAGCTCCGCGTAATCAAAGAAGTGCCAGTTATTGATAAAATGAAAGTGGAGTAGTTGGAAAATCGTAATCATGAACGGGGGTATTGCCAAAATAATGAAGTTCCTATCAATTTGTTTCGGTAGTTTTGGTTTTGTGGCTAAATAATTGATTCCAAATATACACATACCATATGTTTATTATGTGTAGATGAAATGTAGAAATGAAGAAGATTGTTGAATTGGAAGAATCACGTGCTAATACCTAGGGGGGCTTCACGAGATCATTGAAAGATAGCTAAAGGGACTTAATATATATACACACACACACACATAATTTATTAAATTATTAAAAAGAGTAAAATGCACGGATAGTCTCTGTGGTTTGACAAGTTGTTACTCGGATAGTCCCTAAAGCGGATGAAGGTTACTCGGATAGTCCCTGTGGTTTGACAAGTTGTTATTCGGATAGTCTCTATGGTTTGACAAGTTGTTACTCGGATAGTCCTTGTCATTTCACACCCACCTAACCAGAAAAACTAACCTCTGTCCGCTTTGGGGACTATCCGAGTAACAACTTATCAAACCACAGGGACTAAGAGTGTAATTTTGAAAAGTTGGGACTAAAGGTGAAATTTCACCAAATCACAGGGACTATCCGTGCATTTTACTCTATTAAAAATCTTGGTTTTAAAAAAAGCACACCCATACATCCACACCCCATGTACGCGCACACACACCTATGTTTCGATCAACAACTATTGGCGTGATCTTATGTCTCACTTTTTGTGCAGGCATGGCATAATAGTCTCAACCAATGATGATTGATGAGTATTCATTCATTTGAATTAAGGTAATAACCGGTATGGGTTGAAATTGGTCGGGTCGGATGGACCTGAGACACTTTGTCCAAAACTAGATGTGTTTTATAATCAATTAGCATGTTTCATATTAATAAGAAGTTATATTTTTTTCACCAATAATATGATTTCTTAAGTAAAAACGTTGTAAGAGGTTTTTTTGCATCAGTATAACAATTTAGGCAAACATTCATCCATGTTTGACCCTTTTCTTTTTAACTATCTTTTTCTATTATTTCTTTTATTTTACCAATTCGGCATGTTAGCTTGTAGTTTATCAGTTAAAACAAGATTCCATAAAATTATCAACATTGAAAAATACTTAGTTTTTTTACATCTTAGGTTAGTAAGAAAAATACTAAAGTAGTGAAATGGATCGTTGTTGCAATATTTTAAAAGACTAAAATAGAAATGAGAAAAACTAGTTATATATTATATTAAAGAGAATAAGGATCTAGAGTAATATACTCCCATTGGTTCACGTGTCACTCTCTAATTAGTCCACGCAGCAGTAATTTTTTCTGCTTTTTTTCTTTGCTAGCTCTCTCAGTTCCACTCTTTGATCTATACAACTCGTTTTAACCTCTCAACGTGTTTCAATTACTCAATTTCACGTATCAAACCCTAAGTTTATAATACATGTCGTTTCACCCCCTTTCTTTTATATCCGTATAGAAGTAGCCTCCAAAGCAAAACCATCATCAAAGTTGATGGTATTAAAATTTCTAACATAAAAGAGTACATATTTTTTTTTTTACATTTGAGGTTAGTCTTAGGTGTACATGAGGCCTATATTGTTGTCATATTTCACATATGAAGCTCCTAAGAAACTATTAGTGACATCAAGTTGCCAAACCAGAAGCATCGTGATGGACTATTGTCACAACTAAAGCAATGGAATGGATGTTGTTGCAATATTTACGAAAACTCTGAAAATAAAAATGGGGCGAAATCTGTAATATAAAACGTAAATGTATTGCTTAATATTAAAATAAAATCATCCTTAGAGGTCGATGAATCAATCTTGGAAATAGCCCCGAACAGGATGAATTTAGACGTGAGATTCTTTGTCGTTAAAAAAATTAAGATAAATCCTTCGATTAATCATATGATAAAAGAATGCCAAAAAAGGTATATGCAACATCACGTGCCATTTGAAGATTTAGAAACATACTTCAACAAAAAAAAAGTGACTTTGACCGTTTGTGGTCAAACAGTTCATTCCAAGATATATAATTTGTACATATAATCTAAGCAATTTTATAGTATGTTAACTTTTAAAGAAATATCATCAGAATATGGACCACAAGTTTCAAGTCCCAACCGATACTCAAACGAATATAAAATTATGGATGACTCCCATAATATTAATAGATCAAGAAAACTACACAAAAACTTACTTCTTATAATCCAGAATACCTAATACATGGTATGTAAAAGCTAACATATCACATTAGACTTATACTAGGATTGCTCATATAATTATCATATAGACATCCAAACCTCAGTCATTTAGAATGCTAGATAATTATTTAACCAATTAACTAGTACATGATAATTACAACTATTATATCATAATCACACTGTAATTTTGAAACATGATTGCTCTAATGAATAAAGACTTTGAGTCAAGGATTAAGGAGTGTAAGTCAAGTTTTGATATAGTTTCTTGACATAAATAAAATATGGGTGCTTAGCCAAGCTCTTACTATTTTCCGTTTTCGTTCTTGTTCGATACTAATTCTATGGTTGACGTATGAAGTAAAAAAAAGGTTAATAGTTTATGCTCTTCCGAATTGAATTGTTAAGCATTGCTTTTGTATTTTAGATTACACACTACATTTAGGTGCTGTTTGCTTTTTAAGATGTAAAATGTCTGTGGTCTATGGACCACATCTGTAAAAGAAGAGTTGGACCAAACCTCTGCAGTCTGCAAGAAGAAGGTTGTTTATTTTTTTTAACTTATGTAGACATCTAAAATAAACTGGTGGTGGTGTACGGACAATGGTGGTGGCGGTTAGGGATGAACTTTTTTTCCCAAATACCCGTACTCGTACCCGTACCATACCGTACCTGTACCGATTTTAGGTATTTGGTACATATATCGGTACCCAGTTTTACATAGACCTTTAAAAGTTTTTTTATATTATGTTTTATTTCGTGTTATGGTATTTATAGTACTTGTATTGATTTTACCTATGCGGTACCCGTATTATATTGGTACTGGTACCAATTTTACATATTTGGCACCCGTACTATATTGGTACTCATGTCAATTTTACCTATTTAGTACCCGTACGAGTGCTTAAAAACTATATAAAAACAAAATGGTACCAAAGTGGGTACTGTACCGAAAATACTCATACCCGTACGGTACCTATATATTTGGTATGGTGTTTGGTACAAAGTTTTGTTCAAATTCGGTACCGGTATTTTCGGTACCGGTACGGGTATGGGTACGGGTACGGGTACGGTACCAATCCCATCCCTAGTGGCGGTGGTGGTCGGAGGTGGACGTGGATGATGGGTGGTGATGGTGGACAGTGGTGGTAGACGGTGGTGGTGGACGGTGGTGATGGTGATGGACGGTAGTGGTGTTTAACCCTCTGCAGACCTTAGAAGATCTTAAAAGTGGTTGGTCCAAGTCTGCACCAAGAAGAGCTCGCGCAAATGTTTTTTAATGAAAGATCTTTGAAAAAACAAACAGTCTGTAGATGACAATGTCTGCGGGTGGTCTGCGCGGAACAGACAGAAGAGCCTATGCATATATTTTTTAGAAAAACAATCACCATCTTAAAATAAGATGTAGACAAAAGCTAATGATCATTTAAGAACACACTAACATTGAAAAACCTGATAGTGTATAGGAAACAAAGACTCAACCGAAAATATAACTCAAGACAAATGTTTGACTCTCTTTTTTAAACTTTATGATTAAGAAAGAAAATTGTATCTTTAAGATTTAAAAGTTAGCATTTAGGAGGAGATACACAGTGTTTGGATGCGTATACGGTAAACACTGCACATCGGATAACAAGAATTCGTGCATTAATCGTAATAAATATGTTTAGAATACTTATGTATTATTGAAAAAGTATGTTTATAAGTTACAGTAACTTTCGGGTCATTGAAACGGCAAGAATCAACAAGCAGATCAACTTACGTGATTTCAACATGCAGCGCGTGTGCGCGCGACATTTAATGCCATATTAGCAAAATACTAATATTTTGAGCATAAAAATAATTATTTTAATTTATAAACTAATTTGTATTGAAATTTATGTGAGAAAACAAGAATTCTGAAGCAAGAACAAGCTGAAACGGAGTTGTGTGTAAACAATGGCAGGCTGAAGAAGGATGAGCTTCGCTGATGGGCTTCAAAGTTCAAACCCACTCCACCAAACCCTGGGTATATAAACCTCTATATACCTCCACATCCTTCATTATTCACAAACACTTTATCTCTCTCCCTTTTTTCTCTCTAACTTCTCTCTACATTCTCTCTCTAGAACACAAGATCCGTCGACCAGAATCCAGCCACCACACGGCGGAGCCGTGGCGGCGGCAGCCGACCACGGCGGCACATACCGGCGGCGGTTTTCTGGCGAACCTTTCTGCGACCGTTTTCCAGCAAAAGGTACATTTTTCTACTAATTTCGACGTTCCGAACACCATGGTGAGGTCCATTTTCTCTAATTCAGAGCGGTTTGAGCCGTAGAGCAACTCTGAAGAGAATTCCGGCCAAATTATGTCAAGTTTGTTTTCAAGTTTTCTCTTCATGCATGTCAAGATCTTGCTTTGAAGGACGTTGGTATTGTTTATCCAAACTATGTCAAGATCTTGCTTTTAGGAGCCTTCAACTTATTTATAGTTAACTTCAACATGTACATCATTCCACATTATATGGTACATCTACCGAAGTGATCAGAAATGAGCCTACCCCTGCTCGTACCGAATTTTTGAGACCTAGCGAATTGCGACCCCGTTTCACGTTCCCGTACTGGAGCGTACCACGAAACATGTCACACCCTGACTTTTGCGGAAGCGTGATTATGGTGTGACTTTCTTAATACCATTGCATTCAATCATAACAATAACTATATGATAAAAACCATAGACATGTTATCCATTAAAGAAGTTTAAACATAACAACATTGTTTTAAAACAAAGACATCAAACACAAGTTTTACAAACCATGCGAATTGTTTTAAGAGTTCGCTAAGGACTCATCAAAAGACATTAAATAAAACTAAGGTTTGGAAGACGTGTCTCGTCCAGGAATAAGACACCCAAACCTCACAACCATGGATGACATCCTTATTCACAACGCAGCACGAGACTCCCAACGCCCGCCAGATCCACTTACTAATTCCCTGAAATACATGTATTTTGAAAACATCAACAAAAGTTGAGCGAGTTCGTGTATTTGTTTGTGTGTATGTATAAACCTTTGAAATCACTGTAAACATCTTGTCTTTAATATATATATATATATATATATTCTAAATATATATCTAGCCACTTTTATTTATAAAAACTAACCTCCAACATTTGTATTTTTGTAACAAAAAATTATGGCAAAGTTTATGAAACCATCTATTGTTGGAAATACACTTGTAAGTATTTATTTGTAAATATTTTTTCTAAGTGTTTATATTTTTAGAAAATTTTGCCATAGTTTCCCCTAAAAATGGAGGTTTCCATGCTTTCAAGCATATCATTTTCTTTTGTAAAAATCACCACAATTAATTTACAATCATCAACAAACATCATTCACTTACTAATCTTGCCAAAATCATGCTTAATCTACTACTTCATGAACTTGAAAGTTTATGAAAATTTGTAGTAACTTGGTAGTGTGTTTAGTGAGTTTAGTTACCCTTCAAAATGTGATTACTTCTTTAAAAACTTCATTTTTAAAGAAGTTGGGTGTTTACAACTTCAAAACACAATTTCTAAAAATTCTTCTTTATGTAATCTCCTTGTTACAAAAGTGTTCCTACACTTGTTTAACCATTAAAAAAATAGGGTTTGTTTATGTAAGAACCAAGATCCACTAAAACTCATATTTTAAGCTTGGTTCTTTTGAAAAACCATTCATAAATCTTAGATTTATATGATTATTAACTCACTTTGATTATTATTTTTCAAGAAAACAACTTTCTTATTTCAAGTTCATGATCACATAAGGATTATCTATTGATTCCTTAACATAATCATCCTCTCATCTTGCCATACCATGTTTTTAATCATGATCTAGCAAGATGTTATGATGATCAACATCATTTCTACAAACAATCAAAGATCAACAAGCATTCATACCATAAACAACTTAGTTTCATCAAGATTACTTCATATATCAAGCTTATGTTCATGTTTCATGCTTATGTTCTTTAGTGTTCTTGAAGTTTTGATCATGATTCAACATTAACCACTAAAAATGGAAGTAAACTAGAATGTACAAGGATCTTACCACTAGCACAAGGCTAGGGATGAATCAAGTGTAGAAATCAAGAGGATAAAATCTAATGAGAGAGGTCCTTGAAGTTCCAAAGCCACCACACTTCCTTGTATACCTCCTAGCACCTTTGTATGATCTTGGAATAGAAGAAGAAAGTTGGATGATGATAGTGGTGTGTGGTTATAGTCTCGGCCGAGAGGGAGAGCAAGAGAGGGAGAGAGATTGAGTGTGTGTTGGTGTGTGAAGAATGCTGAACTCTAATCTTCTCATATCATACTTATAACCATGTCCTTCAAATATCTCATGTGTAATATGCCATAAAAGTAAGATCATGATCTATTATAATATAGAAATCAAATCTTGAAGATATGGAGGGGTCCTAGACAATTAATACATTCAATTCCATTCATCATTGTTTTCTTATCCTTTTTTCACTTGCCACATTGACCCAAAAAATAATATCCCACAAAACAACCGATTAGCCACTGATTGAAATCATATCCCACAAATAACCGATTAGCCACTAATTGAATGTGGTTTCAGCAATCACAACATCCGATTGGCCGTTGCAACATTTAACGACAGCGGTTGTTGGAAGAAGACGATTTGTTTAAAGTACACTAGGTGATTTCACTTACTGATTGATGGCTACAACGTTTAACGATAGCGGCTTGACTTACCGTCAGTAAGGAAGAAGACGGTCGTGTTAGTGGCTGTTGGTGGTGTTGCCGAATCCGGTTTTACTTACCACTGACAAGGAAGAAGACGGTTGTGTTAGTGGTTGTTGGAAGAAGTCAGTTGCTGGCACGAGACGTTTCCAGATCTATAAATTTGTCACCATAGCTTCAGATCTGACAATCAGTCACCACGATGTGAAACCGGAAAAATGGTGTGAGAAGTGGTTAGACGCCCTACCTTATTTGTCTCTCTTTATACAATCCATGTCTCCCCTTTATTTTGTTATACCAGTCTTACATATCAACTAGTTACATATGTAACAATTACTAGTATAACGACGAACAAAAAAAATCTCTTCATGATAAAAACGAATTTATTTAATCTGAAATTTAAAATTGATTTGAATGAAAAATAAAGTTGTAGATAAAGTAAGAGAGAGAATGTTGGTGAGAGAAAAAAGATAGAGAGATAATGTTGGTGAGAGAAAAAGGTAGAGAGAGAATGTTGGTGAGAGAAAAGGTGGAGAGAGAATGTTGGTAAAATGAAAGGTGGAAGGAGAATGTTGTTTAATATTATTTCTTATGTACTTTGTGTAATATGACTTGACAAAAATACCCCTTTAGCCACTTAAATGGTATTAAATTTAAATCAAATTACTATCTAATAATTTCAACCATTGGATCATGTTGATCAATGGTTATCATAGAGTTTACTAGGTTTTCTTACTACAAATAAGTTTTCTATAGATCCTTTCCCTATATATATATATAAACTATGTTTATTTTTATAAAAGAAGACATGTTGTTTGTTATCGGGAATAAATATATAACTATATTTATTTATGAAAGGATTCGTTTCATTTGTTATCGGAAATAAATAAATAACTATATTCAATTTTGTAAAACGAATTCATGTTTGATATTTGAAATAAATATATAAAATATATTTATTTTTATAAAAGAATTGTCGAGATTTCAAAATTTAGAATAGATATAATAACTATATTTATTTGTTGTAAATAGTTTCCGAATCGTTGCTTTCGAAAGTCGTAAGTGCTGTCGTTTGAAATAAATATATAAACTATATTTATTTTCATAAAAAGAAGTCGGGTAATTTGATGTTGAAACATATATATATATACTTTATTTATTTTATATAAAAGAGATTCGTATTGTTGTATATTTGAAATAAATATGTAAACCATATTTGAAAGAAACCGTGTTATCGTTGTTTCTTGTACGTTATAAAGTGTCTTCGAAGAAATATATGCATTTATATTGATTGTCATAAAAGTCGCTTGATGTTGTTAGTTGTCATTTTTCAATAAAACACATTTGTTTTCGGATTTTATCGAAAAACGGGCAGAGTTTCCCCTGTTTTTGGACGCCCCCGACAACACAAGTTGTCGTTATTTTTCAAAATTCAATCAAGATTCAATCAATTTAATCAATATATAAGGTTTCGTCAAATATGTAAAGATGTAAAGTATAATTTCGTCGATTGTTTCGAGCTCGATTCACACGTAATATTAAAACTATATAAAAATAACATAATAAATCTCGTCGTTAAACCTTTACCATTTCTCGTGTTGTTTCGCGGAAAAAGTTGACTGAGTTGACCGGGTCAACTGAGTTAACCGAGTCGACTCACCGAGTTGACCAGGTTTGACCGAGTTGACTCGGTTTGACCGAGTTAACCGAACCGAGCCATCTGACCGAACCACGTGGCCTGACTAGCGAGACCCCTACACGTATCTGAACCGAAACCCGCTTCGAACCCCAGACTCCCGAACCGAACCATAGACCAGTTTGACTTGTCTTGACCAAGCCCGAACCCGGACCTGCTGAACCACACCCAACTCGAAGCCTGAACCGAGACCAAAACCGAACCGTGAGTTGACCGAGACTGATGTTTGTCTCGGTTGGTTTCCTTACCCGAACCGGCTGAAAATGAAACCCGAGCTGAGACGAAGTCTGAACCAAAAGAAAGAATCTTGAATTCGAATCTAGAACCTCATACCTGAACCTGAGTCGCGATCCACCACCATTACCGCCGTCGCTTTCGGCGTTGGTCACCGGTGACGTCGTCGAAGACGTCGGCTCCGGCTCCTTCTCTCTCTGTCTTTCTGTCTGGCCTTGTCGGTTCTGGCCACCGTGGGCTACCATAGCCGTCACGTCACCTGAAACACCACCCAAAACATGCCGGAATGTGACATCTGTGCTTGTGTAATCATTGTACAAACTCTAGACAATTCAATATTAATAAAACAGTGTGTTTTGATCCCAATGTTTGTTATTTATGTTTGACATTTTGCGCATTTTGATTTTTGATTGATTTTGAACTCTATATCGCTTTCTGGAAAGTTATACGCAAACTGATGCGTAAACGTAACCAGTTTAATGCGACAAACACTCCGGAACAGCAACATAAGCTTAACATACCTTAAATAACCTTTACATAACTTAGAAATAAGTTTTGAAGGCTTTGGTATGGCAAAAACAAGTTTATTCGCTCACATGGACTATTTGCGTCAACTTGCAAAAGTCTGCCGTTTCGTATGGCAACGTACAGTCCGAAACTTGATCATAAGCTAAACATGCCATATATAACCTAAACATAGCTTAGGAATAAGCTTTGAGTGGTTCGGTGTGCGAAAATATGCTTATTTGATCTTATAGGGACTAAAAGTGTCAAAAACGGCGTAAGTTTGCATTTATGCGCATATCTTACGTTTTGACCACATCTGGACATCCAAAATTTTTGTACACACTAAAATATTTTTATTTTAGTGATCGGCATGCAAAAACTTCATTCATTTCGCAATTTGGATCGTTTTCGCGTCCGTTACGATTTCCGTCGTAATTAACCGAACAACGTAACCGTACAACCAAACGAACTGACATCCGTAACATTTTTGAGCAAAATTAAAGTTAAATATACTTTATCTTCATGATGGAGCTTGAAAATGGGCTTGACGGGTGTTAGAAGTGCCAAAACGCGACGAAACAAACTCAGGGGCTAAAACTGTCAAAATGTGAAAGTTGTTGTTCTGCAAGCAGCATACGGACCGTATGCCTACCTCCTTACGGTCCGTAAGGAGTTGCCAGCACCTCAGAATTCAGAACCTTCCTATTCTGCTCCTGTTTTGCAAACCAGGCCCTTTTGCGCAATTTTTCTTGTTTGGGGACCAAGTTAACACCTCCCCAAGGCTTCTAACCTGCTCTTAACACATGTATGGCTATGATCTAATGCTTGGAGGTTACATAAGCACATGTAGTGATCTTGTGAGCATCCAACATGTATAAATAGCCAAGCTCTCTAACCATTTCACTAACCCTTGATCTGAATTCTCTAAGTTGAAGTTGAATAACTTCATACCTGAGATTTTAAGATCAAGTTCTCCCTAGCAAGGACCCTTTGTAAGCTTCCTTCGTTCTTTTATCGCTTTCCTAGCGAGAAAGCTTTGACCAGCCAATGGTCAACACAAAGTTCGTTTGAACTTTGTAACGCGATTGTAATCACGATGGTTATAACCCTTAGTGGTTATACCTACTGATTACCACGTTAACTAGGTGTAGTGACGAGTCAAGGTTTCAGTCAAAATGTGTTTTAGGACGCATTTTGCAATGGAACTACTTTTAGGTATCAAAACACTTTGTTTTGACATGTTTAACTCGTCACTATTAGTTTATTGCTTGTTTATGGTCGTAAGATAAGCGGTCTAAACAACCGCTTAGACTTTTGAACCTGACCCGTTTGGTCAATCATTAGGATCCGACCAAGCATGATTAGTGATCATAGTTGCATAGGGAATAACCTTTGAGGTTATACCTTATGATCACATAGGATTGGTTAGTCATTTGTTAGTTAGCTTATATGCCCATAGGAAATGACCAAAACGCCCTTTTAAAGCATAAATCCGTATTTTGCCTATGTGAACATATTTTTGATAAGTAATCTAATTTAGTAACATGTTTAGGTATAATTGGGCATATAAGACTTGACACAGCACATAGATAACCATCCGACCTTAGTTTTATGCAAACGACACATTATAGTAGCTTATACTACCATAATGGGTCGAAACGGGTCGAAAGCATCTAGGTAGACTTCCAAATCAGAATGTAAGCTCTATTAAATCATACCATATGAGTTCAAATACTCATTTGATTTATAGAACATCATTCTATCCTATCTCCCGATTTAGGATCCGTTTATTAACATAGTTACCTATACTAGGTGCCTTCTTGATTCCGTGATCCTTGGAGCTTAAATTGGTCTTATTCCCAAGACTAATAAGCAATCCCAAGTGAGTACATAGTTCCCCTCTTTTACCGCTTTCAAATATTTTGGGGTGAAACACTTGTGCTTACATGTTACTTTCATACTTGCATTGCTTTTATGACATAATCATGCTAGTTTCATCTAGTACACATATAGTACATGCTTTCAATTATGTTTTGCTATGTATGTTTACTTAGCATGCTAGCACATCGATTTCATAAACATTTTTGCTATGTATGTTTACTTAGCATGCTAGCACATTGATTTCATAAACATTTTTGCTATGTATGTTTACTTAGCATGCTAGCACATTGATTTCATGAACATTTGTATGTTTACTTAGCATACTTAGTACATGGTTTTCACATGCTACATTGGTTATGACATTTGGTATGTTTAATCGGGACAATAATACATTCATTAACATTAGCTACGCCGCTCAGTAGTATGTAATGGTACCATAGGGCTTGACAACTCCCGTTTCCGACTTCCTAGGTTTGTTTGGAAGTTGGGAATGACAGAATCCGATATACATAACTTAGATAAACCTTTAATTTGTTTAAAGGTTTGTCGCCACAGTTTCAAAACTTGAATGTATGCGAATAAACATTACTGCACAAATGTTTGTAATCATAAAGCATTGTTTTCTGCAAAACATAACATTTGATTTAAACTTAGGTTTATTCAAAAACATTGTTTTGTACATTTTTCTACGGGGTTGAGTAACTACTAGTTATTCACCGTACATGACATTGTTATCACATTGACATATTCACGTAGTTTGAGGAGATACTTTCTACTTGCTATGCATTACATTTGGTTATACATGATACATTCACACATGACATTGAACATGGTTTACACATAAACATTTTTGACATTGAACAAAATATTTGGTTGGTTATTGATAAGTGACTTATGTAACGGGGGTATGTGTTATATGATAAAAGCATGGTGGATACGCCGCTGGTACTTCCTATATATAAGTGCTTTTATTGTATTATACATTGTTGCGTTATCTAAACCACTTGACAAAACATGAAACATTTTATACAAGAACACGACATTGTTTTACAAATTACATATTTTATACAAATTCACTTTTAGTTGGTTATTCATTTAACCATGCATATTTCTTTTATATCATTTGATTTTCATATCGATTTTTACATGATTTCATAAAAGAAAAACATTTTACAAGGTTCATGACTACTTTTGTAAAACACTTCTTTTAACTACAAGTCATGAATCCTGCATAAACAAAACCTATGTATCTCACAGGCATTTTTATGCTGACGTACCTATTTTCGCATGTGTTTCAGGTGCTAATGCATGATGATGTTTGTGCTACACTTAGGCGGACTTGGGCCTTAGTGACTTAAAAGACAGATATTTATGTTATGTTTTGTTTGAACTCCAAGACAATGTAAACATTAACCTTGATAATACAAAACTTTTATTACCATGGTTGTTGAAACAATAATTCTGTCGCATCACTCCCCGACGTTTTCGCCGCGGTTTGTTGTTTTACGCGGTCGGGGAGTGACACGGAAAAACGTAGATCGGACCGGATCTTGAAAGATCTAAATGAAAAGGAGAGAAGTCAAAGGGTTTACCAGAAAAAGTCTCGAACCACGGCTGTTGCAGGTCCATACTGCCCTCATCGTTGCTCAAATCGAAAAACCATCCTCGGAAACGGGTTCGGAAGGTGCGTTTTAGGGGGGTTACGCGCCGGGACGTGCCAGAAATCAGCCACCGAACCACCGCCGGTGGCGGTGGCGCCGCCGTGACGCCGCCGCGGCTCCGCCGTGCTCCGGCCGGCTCCACCTCAGTTGTTCTCCGGAGAGAGAGAGAGAGAGAGAACGAGGTGTGTGTGTGTGACTCATTTGTTGAAAATGAAAGGATAAAGGGGTGGAACCCCCCTTTTATACTTAGGGTTTTCTTGTTTTAAGTGGGCTTGGGCCCAGGGCCCACAAGCCCACTCTCGCGTCTAAGAGGCCCGAAATTCCCACGAGAGCCGTTATTAAGAACCCGAATGCTCCGTAATGTCGTATATTATAACTTTAGTATCAAAACACGTAAAATATGATCGGTAGTCGTTGTTTGTACGCTTGTTCATCGATTACGGTAATAGTCGCGTAAAAATTACGTCGTTGCCGTTATTAATCCGTTTTTCAATCCGATTTTGACTACGGATGTAAAAATTTAATTAGGAAGCTAAATATATCGTAAAGTTTTCGTATTGAAGTTAATACGCGTGTACGATGCTTCTGTTTCGTTGCCGGTGCGTTCCTTCGGTCGCGTTTTCGTTCACGTTTGCGCTTTGTGACGTACGGAAGCACGATAAATTCACAAAAATTAAATTCATAAATATAAAATATTCGTAGAAAATCCGTATTTGTCGGCGGTGTCAGTATTTTGTACGGTTTCGATTCGATATTGTTTAATATTCAACGGTTTCTCCGCAGACCGTCATACACATGCTGTAAAGTCGATTAGGTGTTCCTAGACACTCCAAGGGCCTAATTAAGTTTACTTACGTCTTAAACGTTGTTTATTATCATCCAAAACATTTGTTAATTGTGTAATTAGAGCCGTAAATCACCGGTTGTCACAAGAATTAACTGAGATTTCAAACCAGGTTTGTCCTAAAGGATAAAACGTGCAAAATTTTGAAAGGTTAAGGACACCGCCTGTAAACTTTTGGCCAAAAGGACAGCGCCTGCAATTTAATTTAATGTAAATATAAATGACAAAACTTGTAATTTACTCTTTATACAATATATAAATTGGGTCCCATGACTTTCCACCACTACCCCCTCCCCCCTCTTGGGAACTTTTGGTCAAGCTACACCGCTGTTTAAACTGAATGAACTATTTAAATCGAAGCAAATTAATCGATTTGAGATTTATACAACTTAGTTTATTTTTTTGAAACTTACAACCGGTTATTATTATTATTGTTGTTGTTGTTGTTATTATTATTATTGTTACTAAATACATAGTTTGCTACGTATAAGTATAACATTCGTCAACCACTATTATTATTTGCTTTTGAAATACACAATTTGCATATACATAGCATCCACCAATCATCGTTATCATCTTTACAATTTAATACATACTACGATTTTAAAACTTAGAAAAAATAATTAAATGGACTATAACCGTCCAAATTAAGTAACCAACTAGTAGGAAGCACCCCGCGTTGCGGTGGGGGCGGGGGTTGAGGAAAAGCTTGTATACTGAACATTAAGTCCAGAAGTTGGAGAATGAATTCTCGAACATCAAACAAGTTGAAGGTGAAAACTCTGGTCTCGCCGCCCGTTTCAAGCAGCTGAGTATTATTTGTCATAATCAGGTGGACACTCCTAATAAGGCGATCAAGAAGTATATTCGTGCTCTTCCCGATTGTGTCGCTGATTTTGTGCAAGTAGCGAAACCTACAACCATTGAGGAAACCTACCAACTCGCAGCTGAGATCAACGACAAGCGAGTCTTAGCTGGTGTTTTTAAAACCTCGACCAAAAGTCTCCACCAGGTTACTACAGCTCCAAGCACCGAATCCGCTCCAACTCAAGCTCCGAAATCAAGTCGCCAAAGTCACAAGAGAAGAAACAGCAACAACAAGAACTGTGCAGCAATCGCAGCTCCGCCCAGCACACAGACCTGACAAGTTGCCACCCCTAACGCACCCCCCGCTAAGCGTGCGTACACTGGGAATCACCCTCTGTGCCCTACTTGCACCTATCATCACCCAACAGGGGTCAACTGTCGTTTTTGTGTCAACTGCAATCTTTATGGGCACTTCACAGCTCAATGCCGCTCAAGCCCTTGCCAGCAAGCTCCTCAAGCTCTTATCGCACTGACAGCTCCACAACAAGCTGCTCCAATCAACCAAGCTCTTCCAGCACCGGCAACTAATGCACGTGTTTGCTACACTTGTGGCGATCACAGTCATTTTGCAAATGTCTGCCCGCATCGTGTGGTGAAACAAGAGCCTCAGCAGCAGCAACCGCAGCAACAGCAGCCTCAGCAGCAGCAACAACAACAGCCTCAAGTAGCCCGCGAAAGAACCTTCAATATCAACATCTGCAAGGCTCAGACTGACAACAATGTTGTCAATGGTACGTTCCTTGTTAATGGTATTTATGCTTCTTGCTTGTTTGATACTGGAGCCGATAACTGTTTTCTATCGTTAGAATTCGAACGGCTTCTAAAACGTAAACGCGCTTACCTCCCAACTACATTCGACGTAGAAGTTGCCACCGGAAGAACCATTATCGTTAGTTCTATTCTCCGTGATTGTACTCTTGAACTCAACAATCACATCTTCCCGATCGATCTCATACCTATGCAACTAGGTAGTTTTGACGTCATAGTAGGCATGGATTTTCTCCGTGAAAATCGTGCCGAAATTGTTTGTTTCGATAAGATGATTCGATTCTCTCTTTCAAACGGTGATCAGCTATGTGTCTACAGTGAAGTACTCTCGAAGGAATTGAAGCTTATATCATGTATTCAAGCGAGTAAGTACTTATGCAAGGAGTACACCGTTTTTCTAGCCCATATTGTTGTATTGAAGGACGAGAAGAAAACTGTGAAAGACGTTCCTGTTGTTCGTGACTTTCCTAACGTTTTTCATGACGATTTACCTGGCTTACCCCCTACTCGTGATATTGATTTTCATATTGATCTTATTCCAGGCGCTACACATGTTGCTAAAGCTCCCTACTGCCTTGCACCCTCCGAAATGCGCGAGCTTTCTAGCCACCTCCAGGAGTTACTTGATAAAAGCTTTATACGCCCTAGCACATCGTCATGGGGCGCACCTGTCCTTTTCGTGAAAAAGAAGGATGGATCGTTCTGAATGTGCATAGATTATAGGGAACTCAACAAGCTTACTATCAAGAACCGCTAATGTAACAACCTGCCTTTTCGTACTTTCCATAAATAGAAAGTCTCGTTTGTATCTCCATTTTTGGAAGTCTTGTGTTCTTATAATCGTCCTTTCGTTGTAATCGTTGTAAAGTCCGAGACTTGGATCATAAATAAAGTTCGTGTTTCTTTAAATTCGTGTTATACATACTTCATACTTGATCATACGTTTGAATTCGTGAAACAATTGATACAACATTCATAATCCTTGGAAACTTTGTGTTAAACTTGCAAACACGTAAAACTTACGAATAATACGTATTTTGAATGCGTTTGATACTTAAATACGACATTCATACGCTTAATCATACTTCATTATACTTACTTTATGTGAAGGATACTTGATAAACCCTTAAAATATGCTTATATGTCATAATTTACCCTTAAAACAACTTAAAATATCGAATTATGGAAGTTAGGGGGCTGAAATGTAATAAAATCAAACAAATTCGCGTCTGATGGTCCCTGGCTACCCGCGACAGATCTTGCCAAATCCTCCATGGGCCGCCACGTACTCAAATCCACAACCAGCCCCATCATACGCGTTTATTGGTCACATTTTGTGTTTTCTTGAGTTGTTAACTTGTGTTTTTCGCATTTAATAGCCAACTACCAACTACCCAACACTCCCCTATAAATCCCACACCTAATCCAAGCTTTTGACACTTTGGAAATCATTCTAAACTCCCTCAAAATCGTCCATAAGCAGCTACTAAATCAGAGTTCGAGCAGAATTACCTTGCTTCACTAAAACAAGCATAACTTCTTCATTTCTTGTCCTTTTTCATCGATTCTTCTTCCCACTTGCTTGGATTGACCTAAGGAACATTTCTATAGGTTTTCCCTAGAAAACCAAGGCCTGGAATGTCCCCGAAAAGGCTCCAGAGTGGGTTGTTTATTTCTGTTTTCATTTAATCTTTGTTAAACTTGTGTAAACTTGAGGAAACTCATCTCAAACCTCT
>JARYGA010033358.1:0-41177 GCA_030545235.1 Helianthus tuberosus | reverse complement strand
TCGATTTTGCAGCTACTTCAAATAACTGAGAAATCTCTTCACAACAACAAGATCATAAACCTGTGGGTCCGGCTGGTAAGAAGCAAGTTAGCATGTAAGAAAGCTTGTACACATCATCATTGGTCGGTCTATAAATGATGTCTTCCACATACTTTTGCATCAAACCACCTATTCCTTGTTGTTAATATACAAACAAGTGCGGAATCCAAGTTTACGTACAAACCAAGCAAGAACACAATCAACACTAGAAAGATATCACTTCAAAACATTCACTTGTATTGATTTCAGTAGAGTAGCATTACAAAGTTCACCAAAATGCTCTCCTACTCTCTGAGTGCGCTCTTTGGTGAAATAGAGGGTATCTGCTGGTAGTTATAACACATACCAGCAGACTTACATCGAAATAACACACATTACATCGAAATACAACGAAATACATACCATGACATCGAAAAATTACTGGCGTTACGCAACGGGATTTCGATAAGTATCGGTTTAGTTTGTTATGACACTGAGACTTAGTATAGCAACCGAAAGAAACATGACTAAATGGATATCGATTTTACATGTGGAAAAGGCATCGATTTTACACCGTTCGAAGTTATTTGAAATAAGTAAAAAAAAACAATTTAATAATAATAATAACAGAATAGAAAGATTTAAATTTAAACTTAAGAAAAAAAGTTTTAGCAAATTTTACACTCCGGTAGATTTCTTTGCTATAATCGCATGTATGTAATTAAGCTTTATACGATTTCAATTTATATGTACAAATTATCTGGTTTTAATACTTAACTAGCGTATTTGATAGCGCGTTGCGACGGTATGTTACCGTGGGTATTTGATTGGTATCAGTTCGTTCATTACAGTATCGATACGATATATCACTCGGTATTGAAATCAATACTTGTTTTACATTAAGCGAAAACGATAAAAACCGAACACCGGTACTGACACTGATGTTATTCGGTCGGTTTCAATTTGGTTCACTACAGTAGCGGCAGAGTATCCGTTAGCAAACTTCAAACTATAAATATGAAAGCAAAAAACAATAACAATAAATATTGGTATTGATAAAGATACAGATATTGTTTGATTGGTCTTGATTCGATTTAGTAGGATAGCAACACATTATCCGTTTCGAGTAAATTTAAAATCGATGTTAAAAAAACATAACGCATGTTATTAAAAAAAAAGTTAAAAGATGAATAACATATTATTGAAAAATAACTAAATACTTAAAAATATTAAATTACAATTCATCGTTAGTAATTTTGATTCGGTTTCGTACAATAGCGGACGATATCCATTTCCAAGAAAACTTAGAAAAAAGTAAAATGATAAATAAAATACTATTAGAAAATAAAAACTTAAATTAGTAAGTTAGTATTCATCATCGATTTCAATTCAATTTGGTATGGTAGCGAACGGTATCCATTTTCAATAAGATTTGTATCGCAATCTTGATAAAGAATAAACATGGAGTTAGATTTTTAAGAAAGTTAACGAACATAAGTTATTAGAAAACAATTAAATTAAATGATCCATAATTATATATTATTAAAAAAACAAATAAATACCTAAGAAAGTTGGTAAAAAGGAAATAAAAACCTAAAAACTTGGAATCACTATTCATCAAAAGTATTGAAACATATGTATAATGTATAATTTATTTACTACATATACATTTAGAACTTGAGGGAATAGTGTCAGGCAGCTTGCATGCCACTTTCCTATTGGACCAACCAATTTTTAATTTCATTTTATTTTCAGTTTTAAATTACGCTTTCATCCTTCGTTTAAAATTACGTTTTTTCCCCAGCTCAAAATAAAATTATACTTTTGCCCCTATCTTAAAATTACGCTTTTGCCCTCGGGTCAAAAACTCATTTTTAATTTTGTTCTCAGTTTAAAATTACGGTTTCGCCCCCGTTTAAAATTACGTTTTTTCCCCTAGTTCAAAATAAAATGTTGTTTTTCTTCTAGCTTAAAATTACGATTATGCCTTCAGCTCAAAATTACGTTTTTGCCCACAGTTCAAGTATTTTCAACTTGAGGAAATAGTGTCAGGCAGCTTGCATGGCACTTCCCTATTGGACCAACCCATTTTTAATTTAATTTTATTCTCAGTTTAAAATTACGCTTTCGTCCTTCGTTTAAAATTACGTTTTTGCCCCCTGCTCAAAATAAAATTATAATTTTGCCCTAGCTCAAAATTACACTTTTGCCCTCGGTTCAAAAACTCATTTTAATTTTGTTCCCATTTAAAATTACGGTTTCGCCCTCCGTTTAAAATTACGTTTTTGCCCCAAATTCAAAATAAAATGTTGTTTTCCCTCTAGCTCAAAATTACGATTCTGCCCTCAGCTCAAAATTACGTTTTTACCCACAGTTCGAAATAAAATTATGTTTTCCCCTAGCTCAAAATTATGATTTTGCTCTCAGTGTAAAATTATAATTTCGCCTCCAGTTCAAAATATAATTACGATTTTGCCCTCTGTACAAACATACATGTTATGAGAGAGAAATATCCGGCTTAATGCCCCGCAACGCGGGCTGGGCAAAAATTAGTATTATATAATAATGGTAAATATTTGATGTCTTTTAATTTAATAGAAGTTATTAAAATACTAACTTAGTGGGTGTTTGGGATTCCTTCTCAAAAGGAGTTTTGGAGCAAATTTTGACTTATTAAAAGTTAAAAGGAATCCCAAACATGATTTTGAGAAGGACTTATCAGCTTAAAAGGAATCTCAAACACCTTTGAAAAGGACTTTTATGTGTTGTTGCACTTGTGTCTGTACTTTGTGTGTATTACGTCTTGATACAAAACGATGTCTTTGATGTAAGATTGTTGTAAGTTTGACCAAGTCAACCATCCTCCTGGTTTGACTTGGCCAAACAGTTAGAAAAATGGTTGAAAGATGTTTGGGTCGAAGGATGTGTCTTCGAAGGATAGTTTAGATCCTTCGATGAGCTCGAAAGATAACCTACGAAGGATAGACCACGAAGGATATCATCCTTCGTGGTATATGTGATCTTTCGATGGGTTTATGGTCGATAGATGATCCTTCGATCAGTCTATCTGATCCTTCGACCAAACGATCTGTGTTGGGTATAAATACCCATGTGTTGTGTTCACTTCAGTAGTGAGTCAGTGAGAGTTCGAAAGTTAGACACAGATAGAAATTCAGAGAGAACACACACACTGAGAGAGTTTGCAAAACTGATTTGTAAACATTGCATTGTAACCGAACCTTTCATACGCATTAATACAAGTGGTGTTAATCGTTGAAGATTGTGTGTTGTGTTTGTGCTTGTGCTATCTCGGTTTGCATGCTAGCTTGGATTCCGCACTTGCTAGTGTGTTAGACATAACAAGGAATAGGTTAAACCTCAACCTCCGAGGGACCTACAAGTGGTATCAGAGCCGTGGCTCATTTCCTTGTTAAAAACCGGGTTTTTACAAGACTTTGGAGTGTTTGGATAAAACTCACTGTTTTTAGCATCCGTTTTTACTGATTTTCTCGTATTTCTTGTCGTAAAAACGTGTCTAAACTTATCGGGTGTGTTAAAAGACGGGTTGGGTAACTTGAAAACTTGTTTTTAAGTTGTTTGGTCATTTCCGGCCAAAATTCCGGCATACTCCGGTACCGGTTTCTGGGTTGATCATTCGATTTTTTTTGGTAATATTTGGTAATATTTTATTGGTTCAAAATCTGATTTTGGCAGAAAATCATGGTCTGACCATACCTCTGCCGAAAGATTTCACCAACCCATCAACTTTTTCACCAACCTGTCACATTTGTCAACTGTGTCAGAGCAGTTTCGAAAGATATCCTTCGAAGTCGAAAGACCATCTTTCGATCAGTGGAGGTTCGATAGATCATCATCCTTCGAACCAAGGAATCATTTCGAAGCATACATCTTTCGATCTACAGTTCTTTCTCGAAAGATAAGGATCCTACGATTGGAGAATCTTTCGAAGTCATTGTTCGAGAGATAAGGATCCTTCGGTTGGAGAATCTTTCGAAATCTTTGTTCGAAACTCAACAGTGATCTTTCGAACACTGTTGATCCTTCGAACAAGCTTTGATCTTTCGATCCTTAGTCTGTTTATGCTTAACAAGTTTGTGATTTTCAGGTTCTTATTTTTCTTGATCAAAAATGAATCCAAGGTGGAATACTCTGGTAAATACAGATATGTATTTTGGTACTCCGTCATCTTCCGCACCGGTATCTTCTCAAGCTAATGCAATTTCTACCGGTCAATGGGCATTTGTATCAAATCAAACTCCAAGTGTTCAAAGCATTCTCTTAAGCGAGAGCGAAACTGGAAGTTTGAATCGGCCTCCAAAGTTGATGCACTTATATGAATATCCAGGATGGATTGATAGATTTCATACATACGTTCTTGGTCAAAATACAGAATTATGGTTGCGGTTCATTACAGATTTCGATCAAACAATAGAGGTTGCCGCATCATCTGCTGCTACGTTTGCAGATCTTACGGAAGATCAGAAGAAGGTCTATGATCTGGAAAAGAAGGCATACGCCATTCTTACTCAGGCGTTAAGTAAAGATATTTATCATCAATTCGTCAGTTACAAGACAACGAAGAGGTTGTGGGACGCATTGAAAACAAGGGGCGTAGGAAATGAAGCGACACGTCAACTGAGAAAAGAACTGCTAAAGAAAGAGTTTGATGGTTTTACTTGTATGGAGAATGAGTCGTTGGGTGATCTGATAAGTCGATTTAATCATTTGCTGACTGAATTAGCAAATTTTGGGGTTGTTACAACTTCTGCAGAGATTGTAAAAAGGTTTGCAGATGCGTTGCCACATCAATGGAATACTTTCTTGGAAATCATGAAGTGCAATGGTACTTTAGCTACAACAAGCTTCAACGATTTTGTTCAAATCCTGGAAAACAAGAATCAGGAAGAAACTCTCAAGGCGAAAAGAGTTCCAGTGCCACAAAATCCTGATATGTATTATGGAACTTCTAGCACTTCTACAAAACCTTCTTCACATGCTCCAATTCAAACAGCGTTTGTGACTAGCACTGACATGTATGGCAATACTATCCAAGTTCCAGTTCCTCCAAAGACAGACATGTATGGAAATCTGCTGGAACCAGTCCCTCAATCAGTACCACAACAACAAAGCCAACGACCTCTCAGACCAACTGATATGTTCGGAAATCCATTACTGGTTCAGTCTACCGTACCAACAGACATGTATGGGAATCCACTTCCTCCTCAACAGCAAGCTTGTTATGGAAGCACATCATCTGCTGGTCAACAATCAAAGCAAAATACAGTACGGCTCGACACCTCAAGCTTTTCTAAAGTCAGTGTGGAAGTAGCAAAGGAACACATGGAGCTGCTAAACACTTTGGTGAGCGCATACTGTGGATTAGTGGAAGGTCAGATTGGTAATATTAATCTGACACAAGAAGACTATCAGCAGATTGATAAAGAGGAGATGGAGATGATGGACATCAAGTGGGCCTTTGCTAGTGCTGTTAGGCGAGCAAAGGATTTCATGGAAAGAACAGGCAGAACCAGCTTTGAGAGCAAGAAAGACACCAAGTATGGGTTTGATAAACAGGCTGTTAAGTGTTTCAATTGTGGTGAACGGGGTTATTTTAAAAGGGAATGTACGAGGCCATCTCAGCATGGAAACCAGAATCCCTTCAGAAATCAAGGCAACCAGCAGAACCAGAACAGGAACAATGTTCGCACATTGGTGCCTGTCAACAACCAGAGTCAAGCAGGACCATCTAATGCCAACCAGGAACTTGTGGTTCAAGTAGATGAAGGCTGTGATTGGTCAATCCAGTTGGGAAATGATGCACCAGATGGAACAGCGTGTTTTGCTGAGATTGTCAAGGATCTTAAACACGCCAGTGGTGGAGAATCTTCCACCAATGGTAGTGAATCTTCTCAAGATGAAGACAGCTCCGGTTACAGTGGAAGTTCAGATGAAGAGTCCTCCGCTTCAGGCAATGATCAGGAAGATGACACATCAACTGCGTCAGTCGATGCAAATATTGATGAGCTTTTGGAGGAAGCTGCAGCAGGAATTCAAAGAAGATCTATTCTGGTAGATCAAGCTGCTTATTATTTGTCTTCTCTCCATTCAGCCTTTATGGCTAATGTCGACAGTTCATCAAGTCAGGTATGTGTCGATGAACCCACTACTGATATCTGTGATAATTGTGATAGATTGCATGTTAAATGTGCTGATTTGGATGCAAACATGTCTGAGTTGCAAGGCAAACATGATGCTTTACAAGCTAGTTTGTGTGACTTGCAAGACAAACATGCTTCGTTGAATGATAAGTGGTGTGAATTACAAAGCAAACACGAGGCTTTGCAAGAGAAATATGATGTGACATTCATTCACAACCAGAAGTTGACCGTTGATCTTTCCAAGTGCACAGAAGCCAACATGTTTTATGAAAACCATGAAAAGGAATTTAAGTCAATGATTGAAACGTTAAAGAAAGATAAAACAGAGCTGACAAAAATGGTTTCCAGAAAACAGACTGACATTAACCTTTATATAACTCGTCTTGAGGTAATGCAAAAGGAAATGGCTTGTGTTAAAACAGAAAGTGAGGCGATCCGACTCAAGTTAGACAGTTATTTGAGCTCTAGCTATGTGTTGGATCACATCATTGATGTTCAGAAAGAGAAACGGGATGTCACATGCATAGGTTACAAGAAATGTCCACCACCCGTGAGAAACAATTTTGATGCACTGCCTGATGAGGACTACAGAACTCACTTTGAACCATCGGTTCCTTTGGATGTTAATGAATTTGCAGCAGGGCTTGGATACAAGAAGGAAGTATCATCAGATTCAGATGTGTCAGCAGATACTTTTGTAACTGCTGAACATAATCAGGATCCTCCAGTTGTTGTTGAGGATGCTGATTCTTCTGATGATGAATCTGATGATACTGATTCAGCAAAGTCTGATGCGGTGATAAACGAAGAGGACATACCTCTTGAGAATCATATTCTGTGTGATCCTCCTGCAAAACCCGCTAAGACTGTTGCAATCGAGTCCTCGTCTGAAAAAGAGTCGGAGAGTGTGGATTTGCTGTACACTCTTGTTGGTGATAATAAAATTTATTCTGACAAAGACTTTCCAATTAAGAACGTAAATCAATCCTTAATCAGTAAAGTTTTTGAAAATTCAACAAGTAAGTTTTTGGGTAAGAAAGGATCACACGTTGTGGTAACACAGTGCCCTCCTATCCCTAAGGCTGAAGTTAGAAAACAATTTGGCAATCAGAAATTACCAACAGTGCAAAAACAGCAAAATCATACCAAATCTAAAGGTAAAGCACCGACTCAAAGCCAAAAGAAGCCGAATCAAAAGAAGAAAAGGAATGTGAACTTTGTGAAATCTAAGGGAACGGACAAAATTGCCACGTTTGAAAATCAATCTAACTTAGATTTTGTCAAGAAAGCAACTGTGATGAAAAGGAATGAACCAAGTAGTTCAAAACCTAGTACCTCGGGATCACAAAGTTCATCATCGGCTAGACGATCACATGATACTTCGGGGTTTGTTGAACGAAGATCATGTTTTGAATGTGGTACAATTGGGCACATTGTCAGAAATTGCCCGTATCTTCATAAATTAAAAGCCAAAGAAGATGATCCCCGTGAACGCAATCACCAAAAGCGATCTGTTTCTGTAAAACAAGATCCCCGACTCATAAGAGAAAGGGAAAAGAAACAGAAACGCCAACAGGTCAAGAAAATTGAAAAGGCGATTAAAACTGATGTGGTTCAAAAACAATCTGTTTCAGTTAAGCCAGAAAACTCAAAACTTTCAAAAACTTCGAACAATCATGAAGTTAAATTGGTAAATAATCAAACTGGTAAAACTCAACAGACATGGAAACCTAAATTGACCACAAATTCGGGGGGACCATCACAATTTTCGAATCATCAAAGAATAGAAGTTATTGTTGTTGATGAAAATGGAAGACCCAAGACCACAATGGCTTGGGTCCCCATCTCCAACTAATTATGTGAGTTCATGTGCAGGGTGTTCCAGGAGGAACTATCAGTAGTCATTGGATTGTTGATAGTGGGGCATCCAGGCACATGACAGGCGACATGAAGCTTCTCTACGACGTCAAATCTATTAGAGGAGGTTATGTTGCTTTTGCTGGAGATAAAGGCGGATATATTACGGGTGAAGGAATGATTTCCAACGGGGTTGTTAGCTTTGACAAGATCAACTTTGTACAACAACTTGATCACAATCTTCTTAGTGTTTCTCAAATTTGTGATAAGCAATTCTCAGTACACTTTGATGCAAATGGATGTTATGTGCTGAAACCCGGCTTCAAAATTCCAAAATAATGGATTCTCTTGTCGGCTCCAAGGATAAATGATTTGTATGTCCTTGATATGAGCCAAGCTATCACAACGTCTGCACAAGCAACTTGTTTCGTTTCCAAAGCCACAGAAAAAGACTCAATCTCTTGGCACAGACGAATGGGTCACATTCACTTACGCAAAATGAATCATTTGGTATCAAATGAATTGGTGAATGGTGTTCCTCTTAAAAACTTCCATCTTCAAGACGTCTGTGTCTCGTGCCAAAAAGGAAAACAAACGAAGAAGCGACACCCTACAAAGAAAGTCAACACGGTGGCTGTTCCTCTTGAACGTTTGCACATGGATTTGTTCGGTCCTGTCAAGCACAAAAGCATTAGGAATGATCAATATTGCCTCGTGATAACTGATGATTATTCAAGATTTTCTTGGGTGGCGTTCATGGCACATAAGAGTGAAACCTTCGGTATTATCAAAAATTTGATCATTCAGATTGAGAATCTGTATAACTTGAAGGTTAGGCGGATACGCAGCGACAATGGTACTGAATTTAAAAACCATGCCATGGCGGAGTTTTGCACTTCAAAAGGTATTCTTCACGAATTTAGTGCAGCTTATACTCCTCAACAGAATGGCGTCGCTGAACGTAAGAACCGCACATTGATCGAGACTGCTAGGACTATGTTGGTAGAGTCACAATTGCCGATTCCTTTTTGGACTGAAGCTGTGGCCTCTGCATGTTATACGTTGAACCGAGTCCTTACAGTCAAAAGGCACAACAAGACCTGCTTTGAGCTTATTAACAAACGGAAACCAGATTTGTCATATCTTGAACCGTTTGGAGCTCCGTGCACAATAATCGATCCTAATGGAAAGTTTGGGGCAAGAGCAATTGATGGATACTTTCTTGGGTATTCCACCCCGAACTTAAGAGTCTGGAATCTAGATACTAAAAGGGTCGAGGAATGGTCTGAAGTCAGAGTACAAAGGCACACTTTACCAGTCAAATGTCCTGGTCAGCCTTGGATGTTCGAGTATGATGACTTTTTCAATTCGATCAATGTTGAAGCAGTTGAAGAAAATGCTGCGGCAAGGATGTTTTTCGAGAGTGACAATGCAACAGATTCACCGCTGGTTCGTCCAATTATTGTCAATCAAGAACCATCTTCGGTGAACAATAATGCTCTCGACAATGAGGATTTTCTCGATGCTACCGATTTGAACGAATCTTCAGAGGATGATGAATTTCTCGATGCAGATCAAGAAGCTCCAGCAACAGCAGTACATGGTACTTCAGAAGGTACACCTCCAGTGGATGTCCCTAGAACAGCTGAAGCTACTGCAACATCCTCTTCGTCAATTCCGGGCCTTGAATTGATTGTTGATCTCAATCTCAACAATCTGGGTACAAATATTCCAGTTCAAGATAATCCAGAAACAAGGATTCATAATACCCATCCTCAACAAAACATCATCGGAAATGTACAAAGTGGCGTTCAAACAAGAAACATGTTGCGGAACAACAACAATGCAGGCTTGTATGCAACTATCCGAGAATCTGGTCAACAAAATGATTGGTCTTTCGCGTGTTATGTCTCACAGGAAGAGCCAAGAACTTGGAAAGAAGCTCTGAAAGATAACTCATGGGTTGAAGCAATGCAGGAAGAACTGCAACAATTCCAGAAGCTTGGTGTCTGGAAACTCGTAGAGAAACCTGCTGGTTACAAGAAGATTGGTACCCGTTGGGTGTTTAAATGCAAAAAGGATGACCGTGGAGTCGTTATTCGAAACAAAGCAAGATTAGTCGTTCAAGTTTTTCGTCAGATAGAAGGGATCGACTACAACGAAGTGTATGCACCTGTTGCACGTCTAGAAGCAATTCAGATCTTTCTGGCTTATGCCTCATTCAAAGGTTTCAAGGTATACCAGATGGATGTGAAAAGTGCATTCTTACATGGTGTGGTGGAAGAAGAGGTGTACGTCGAACAGCCTCCAGGTTTTGAAGATCCTATCCATCCCGATCGGGTTTGGTTGCTCAACAAAGCTCTATATGGTCTACATCAAGCACCGCGAGCTTGGAATGCAACCTTATCTAATTATCTGCTGGAGAATGGATTTCGCAGAGGTCTTATCGATTGTACTCTTTTCATCAAAGAACAAGATGGAGATCTTCTACTGGTACAGGTATACGTTGATGATATTATATTTGGTTCTACTAATGATGTTTTGTGTAGGAATTTCGAGCGCATTATGAAGGATAAATTCGAGATGAGTGCTATGGGGGAAATGACTTTCTTTTTGGGCCTACAAGTACAACAAACTGAGTCTGGGATATTCATCCATCAGACTAAATATGTTGGTGACATCTTGAGCCGGTTCCAGATGTCTGATGCAACGCCCATCGGTACCCCATTGCCACAAAATCACGGAATTACTCCAGACTTGAAGGGTGAAGCTACTAGCCCTTCATACTACCGCGCGATGATCGGATCTCTTATGTACCTCACAGCATCAAGACCAGATATAATGTACCCAACGTGCCTGCTTGCCAGATATCAAGTCAACCCGAAGGCCTCACATCTTGCAGCTGTAAAAAGGATTTTTCGTTATTTGAAGGGTTACCCTGACACCGGTCTATGGTACCCTAGGGATAATAACTTTGACTTGATCGCATTCAGTGATTCTGATTTTGGCGGATGCAAAATCGACGGCAAATCCACAACGGCTGGATGTCAGTTTTTGGGAAATCGCCTAGTCACATGGCAGTGCAAGAAGCAGACGTGCGTCGCTACATCAACATGCGAAGCTGAATACATTGCTGCCTCAAGTTGTTGCTCCCAAGTCCTATGGATCCAACAACAAATGCGTGACTAGGGTTTCGAATTCCTAACTACTCCTATTTACGTTGATAATTCTGCTGCCTTACAGATCACTAAAAATCCTGTGCAACATTCAAAGACTAAGCACATCGAAATTAAGTATCACTTCATACGTGATTGCTTTGAGAAAAGGCTAATCGATGTTGCTTACGTCCACACCGATGACCAACGTGCCGACCTTTTTACCAAAGCATTTGACAAATCAAGATTTGACTATTTATTACTGGTAAACGGCATTAAAGTCAAGCAAGAGTAAAACCAACATCGGAAAATCATTTTTGTAAATACCTTTGTGTTTTAAATTTGTCTTAGTTTTTTTTTATTTTAGGGGGAGTAAATCCAAAATTTGAAAATCCAAAAACATCGAAAAATTTCAAAAACACAAAAACAATAGAAAAACAAAAATGAGTTTCCTGGCGAGCAAAAGAGAAAATGATAGTACATCAGTGGTCTTTCCAAACCTCTTTAAACCTAAAATGAAAAATGATAAGCAGCTCTATATAAGATGTATCGGTAGGCTCACAATCATTTTAAAGTGTGCAGGGTGATATAAACTTAAATCGACTGAAGACCAGGTGGGAACCATTCATTGTCATATGGTATTAGTACCGAAATTTCGTTTGAGAGATTGCCGAGGTTCTGAGATATTCGGTCTTTATGCTGCTTATCATCTGGGTATCATGGTTGTATCTTTTACCGAAAAATAACGGGGACGCAAGTCTAGATCTTCCATGATACTATACATACGTGTACATACTGCATACGACCTCAATAAGTGATCAACAATCACATGTCCACAAAATAAGTGATATATTATCACATTTATCCGGGAGTCAAGTTCGTCTCTCTACTGTACGAAAGTACTGACCTGTTCACGGACTTGCTCTTGTGCCCTCATGCATCGAAAATCAAGTTCCTCATCAATAAGTGATTATATCACATAGGGCTTGTTTTCAAATCAAAATAAGTGAGAATCTCACATTATATACGGTCAAACAGATGATAATCGGTATACTCACCGGTAAGATGAACCCTCGTGCATACCTTGATACGGGAATGTGTCGTGATGTGGATGAACACCGGTCGGTAAGTATAAATCATACCTTAATGTATCCCCTCGCCATGATTACATCTGATAAGTTGAGCTTATGTGGACAACAATACCGATAATTGTTATAGGATGCTTATCTTAATGTTAACTAAAAGAACAACAAGAGCGTTTTGGCATGACCGTACACTGATATGATTCTCTTACCCTCGAAACTCGCAAAAAGAATGTCTGTAAATATTTATTTAATGCTTTCAGTTTCTGCATCTCTGTATATATTTATTTACTGCTTTCTGTCTTTACATTTGAAATATTCAAAAAGTCCAAAAAGATTTTAGGTGTGTTTTAATATAAACTTTATAAAAGCCAAAAAGATTTTATTTCTATTTTATTTTCGATTGTACGATGTTGGATCTCGAGTCTTCGTTACCTGAAACCTGATTGAAAACCGAAACGACTGAATCTTCATAAACGGTCGAAATTTGCAAGTGTTGAAAGTTAAAATTTGAAATTGATAAAATTTGTTAAAACTTTCAAACTGTCGGACGGTGTTTGTTTAAACAATGGTCACACGTGTGTCGTTTGTTTATGTTTTACTATATTCCAAGCAGTTGTTCTCATTACGCGTTTAGATTTCTTGCATGTGCAGATTCTAAAGGCAAGGAGAACATGGTCGATGACAAGCTTCGGATTGAAGACACGACGTGAAGGCACTCAAATGATGAAGATGATCGAGTTGCCGCTGACCATCATCAACACCACAAGGATCTCAATTCATAAAGATCAAGACTTTCACGAGCATAACTCAAGGGGGAGCTTATGTTAAGGGGGAGTTTGTCAACACACTTTCTACCTGAAACGGGGAGTTTGTTGGTACACTTTCTGCTTTCAAGACGTGAAGACTTTAAAGATCCTCCGACATTGAAGACTTGAAAAGACGTCAAAGACTTGAAGACACGAAGGACCTACAAGAATTAAGATCGAGACAAAGCTATAAGATCGAGACAAAGCTACAGCCAAGGGGGAGTTTGTTGGTGCACTTGTGTCTGTACTTTGTCTGTATTACGTCTTGATACAAAACGATGTCTTTGATGTAAGATTGTTGTAAGTTTGACCAAGTCAACCATCCTCCTGGTTTGACTTGGCCAAACAGTTAGAAAAATGGTTGAAAGATGTTTGGGTCGAAGGATGTGTCTTCGAAGGATAGTTTAGATCCTTCGATGAGCTCGAAAGATAACCTACGAAGGATAGACCACGAAGGATATCATCCTTCGTGGTATATGTGATCTTTCGATGGGTTTATGGTCGATAGATGATCCTTCGATCAGTCTATCTGATCCTTCGACCAAACGATCTGTGTTGGGTATAAATACCCATGTGTTGTGTTCACTTCAGTAGTGAGTCAGTGAGAGTTCGAAAGTTAGACACAGATAGAAATTCAGAGAGAACACACACACTGAGAGAGTTTGCAAAACTGATTTGTAAACATTGCATTGTAACCGAACCTTTCATACGCATTAATACAAGTGGTGTTAATCGTTGAAGATTGTGTGTTGTGTTTGTGCTTGTGCTATCTCGGTTTGCATGCTAGCTTGGATTCCGCACTTGCTAGTGTGTTAGACATAACAAGGAATAGGTTAAACCTCAACCTCCGAGGGACCTACATTATGTCTTCTTTTGCCTTCAAGAAGGAGAAATGAATAAGTAAGGAATTCGTACTTATTGCTTTTGATAAGGACTTTTGAGAAGGAGAAGTCAATAAGGAATCCCAAACACCCCCTTAACCTTGCATATTCTTATTCTAGCCAGTGTAGTAAGAATAGCTAAAAGCTAGACGTCTGGAAGGGTACTGAACTAGCGATTAATCAGGATTAAAGTGATTAATCGGGTTAGGATTTTATATGTAATTTTCACTGTTATATGTATACACACATTTATTGTTTACTTGTAGAAAATTATCAAGGATATAGAAGTGCAGATGGAAAGGCCTAAAATCTGAACGCTCTTTGAAAGAGCTTTTTCTCTTGAAGTTTTTTTTTTCTTTTTTAAACTAGTGAAATATATACATACAGATCTAGATTATCGTATTTACTTTTAGGAGAAGAAAATATCTTGTGAAAAAATATGAATTTAATTTTGTGATTATATATAAAGTATATTTTAAAAGAAAAATGCATTTACTTTTTGGAGAAAATTTAATTTACTATATTACTAAACTCGTCCCTTTTTTCCTTTAAATTTGAAGTGTCACTATACAAATACAAATAATCTCACTAACTCACCTATCTTGTTTACAAAGTATCATATATCTACATACATGATAAATGTGCATGTATGTGTGTATGTTGAAAGTTGACATGCATGTAGCTGTATAGTGTGTGAATACGTGGCTAGCCCACTTGATAGAGACATATATTTCTTATAGAAAACGTCTTAGATTCATGAGAAAGGGTGAATATATTAGGCTAATTGGTGTAATAGAGTATGAACCAGAATTGTCATTCAAAAAAAAAGAATTAACTATATGGTGTGAACGATCACGGGAGAATGTACGGGAACAAACAACTTGCAAGTGAAGTCAGAATTGCAAGCTAAAAAGCCATAAAATCAGTGAGAACATAGAAGTTAGCATGGCTGGCTAACCACTCCCAATATCTTTTCCTCCCCCTTTCCGTTACACTAGACAAAAAGATGTAGTCAATTTTGAACAACCACTTGACAGATTCTCTACATTATTATGGCTATAAATAGAAACTTCATTATGCAGAGACACATACTATCCTCCTTTCTTTTATTGCTAAAATGGCATCAATCTTAAAAGAAACGCGACTTGCCGTGGCTCTTATTATTCTCATCGTAGCCATCGCGACTTTCCACACTATATCGATGGTTGACGCTCGAACCCCATACAACCATGCCCGCCAACTAGGTTTGTTTTTCCTTAAAACATGCGATATTTCACTAAAATGAAAATTTTAAATAATATATAACTTTTCTACGTGCAGCAACCGATTGTAATTCACCAAAGCAAGGAGAAGTAGCCGGGTGTGGAGGCGGAGGTGGAAGCAATGGATCATCAAGACCAGGAAGGCCAAGTGGTCCGGCACCAGGTTCCAGCCGCTGCAGGAAGGGTTGCTGTGGAAAAAATAAATTGGGACAGTGCATATGTTGCAAGTAGCAATAATATCGGCTAATACGCAATATTGATTCAAATAACCACTCTTTGTACTTTCTTGATTATTGCCCAATCACCGTCTCTCATTTAGATTGGGATCATTTGGTTACATCTACCCTTCTCAGATCCTACCTTATCTTTGCTGTTGGTGGGATTTACTGAGTATGATGATGATGATTGGTTTTCATATAACCCATAGTATAAGTATGCGAACAAGTTTCTACTTTCTATGATATTTGCAATCAAACCAAACGTTAACGCTTAACAAAATGTATGCAATGAAATTAAGAAACTAACGAATTTATTAGTAATAATGATACCAATGTACTGCTATTCTAATCACTGTAATCATTTGCAAATAACAAAAAAAAAATGGTAAAGAAAAAGGTACTACGTAGAAAGATCCCAAGTCCAATTGGACTTTATTTGAAACCAAAACTGCAATATAAACATATTACAGGACCATCCGTGTAAACCAAAAATAATTATATTCAGTTTTGAATTGTAAATTTTATCGCATCACACTACTACAAAACAGAGCTTTAGACGGGGTGATATGGGTTTTAAGACGGTGTTTTCAACACCGTCTTAAACTGCACCGGTTTAAAATCAAGTCTTATTTTGCACCGGTTTAAAATCAAGTCTTATTAGACGGTGTTCAATTTGAACACCGACTTAAACTTGATGAACACCGTCTTTTGGTGTTCAATTTCATAAACTTGATGAACACCGTCTTTTGATATTATGATATAAATCGTCGCTGTTATCCTGTCGTCGCAATCATCACTATTTCCCTGTCGTCGCTGATGCTTAAAAAACGTTTTTTTTTCTTGTTTTTTCAATACAAATCTTCCAATTTCCGGTTCACGACACACAAAAACTAAATAAACATAAACTAATGAGCATAAACGTAAGCATAAATGGTTGCCTTTCAAAAAAACATAAGCATAAACGTCACAAACGTCACAATCCGGGTTCGTTTTAAGTCACAATTCACAAACACGTCATAAAACTACCTAACATATAAAATGTAATAATTGTATGTCATATCCGTGTCATCATCCGCTTCTTTCATATTAGGAAGCGCCTGCAAACAGTAAGTTTAAAAAAAAATTAAGCCAATACAACTTCTAATTCGTTTTTGAAGTTAATAATTAGTTAATTACCTGCCATGATTCTTCGGTAACATGCATAAATGGATGGAACATCTTTAATATATTTTCATAAACATATAAAATAACAGCCTAGGATATAGAGGCAATTTCTATATCTCTGATTGGTAAAGATGTGCATTACTAATATAAAAAATGTGGAAATGAATGGTTTCAATGGTCGATGAACACCCCTAAAAAATATAAGTATAGAAATGCAAATATTACCAATCAGCAAAATCACCCCAAAAGAAGTCATATAATTCCCATGCAATATCATTAAAGAAAAACTTGTCATAACTACTGTTACCTGCCTATATATAGTTACTGATTCTTATTTATTTGCATTCATACCATAGAGAGTTGCCATAAATATAAAATATAAAATATGAAACGAAAAATAAAAAAATGCGTCATCGCCACGCCTTAATTCATGGTTCCACTAACCTTAAACATTCCAGGCCATATATTATGCAAGCCTTTTGCCGATTTGCATTCCTTATTCCTTAATGCCAAAAGCATATTTTTTGTATTTCTTGAAAGTGATTATGTATGCCTTGGGAACAAACAGACAAACGTTATGTTAGAATGGAGCATAACAAGGGTAGAAAACAGCCAGTCATTATCAATATAGCTAGTCATTATCAATATAGCTGAGTGATGAGGTCTAAAACCGACACGCAAAGCGCAAAAGCGGTGAGCTTTTCATACGCAAGGCGCAAAACCGTTTAACAAAATAGTTGATTCTTGACCTGTTTACTAAAACTAATAACCTTGACCCTGTTATTAAAAACAGTAACCTAGAAAGTTAGCAGCTGAAATTTGATAGGATAACTATGTCATAAAGGCATAAGGCAACCCATAAGGTCACCGATGGCATGATAATATTGCTCGAATGTCATAGTAAAACTTGTTAATAACTTACTAACAAAAATCTTTGTAATCGTTTCTTTGTAAAGTACCAGCTCTAAAACAAAAAAAACTTCAAAATCTATAATGCATATCTATTTCAGTACAAGAGAGTCACTTTCAAAACAGTTACCTTTGTCTCCCATGGTCAAAGCTGTAGTTTTGTTGTAAATTGTTGCAGCCGCATTAGTTGTCCAAAATGAGCATTGTAAGCACTTAAATGGTGTTGCTACACCAAATGAAAGAAACTTGAATGAGAAAATGTAACTAGTGTGCATAGGAACTTACTTACTCGTTAATCAAGGTAAGTCGTTTTTAGTTATTTACTTAAGTTCGGTCGAGGGAGGATGAGATTCGAACATGATTGGACTTGTTTTAAATTGCCATGTTCCGGATTCCACTCAACAAAAATTATCTTATCAATAACAATAAATAAAAAAAAAAGAAATGTGACAAGAACTTACCCAGTTCTTACTAGAATTGAAACACAACCAAATCATTACATTCAATGTACCGTCAGGGAGAGTCTCTGGCTTCGCCACAAAACCCTAGTTAATAAAGTTCAAATCAAACCAAAATCCCTAATCCTATCAGTAATCACACACATGACTCAATTACCAAATCCAATCCACGAATTTCTAACAGAGTGCACACATAATACATATTTATGATGAAATAAAATGATGAAAGATATACCTAAAGTCGTATTACATGTGTTTTTTTCTGTCAAAAATATTAGAACCCCGGTTCTAACATGGTATACCCCCTCAAACATACATATGCCCAAATTTTATTACCAAATTCAAAATTTTGATAAAAACCCTAAATGTGATTGAAGCAGTGTTGATGGAAGAGAAAAAAAAAGTACCATCCCAAGGCTGAAGTGAGGATTAAGGCGACGAGGAATCGACTGACAATGAATGAGCGGTGATGGTGGTTCGTCTGGGGAGCTGCGATAAGAGGAGAAGATCAAGCGGGTTGAGGGAAAGAAAACCGATTGGGCTGGGTAATGGGATAAATGACTTGTGAAATGTGAGAGGGAAATCTAAAATTTTCGGGAACTGTTTTAGATTTTGGGAGGGAAACAAGGGTGAGGATACTACCAAGTTTATTTAGATAAATTGGTTAGAAAATAATCTTAATCATGTATTTATATTTATTTATTAATCAAGGGCTAATATTAAATGATTCGAAAAAGTACAGGTCGAAACGGTTCGCGTCGAAACGATTTGATTCGAAACAGTACGGGTTGAAACGGTACCGGTTAAAACGGTACGGGTCGAAACGGTATGGGTTTGCAGATGGTGGTTGTCTCCGTTGGCGTGAAAAGGTTGCAGATGGTGCTCTTCTCGGGTGGCGTGAAGGGGTTGAAGGTGGTGGTCGGAGCGTCTCCGGTGGCGTGGTGGTGGTCGGAGCGTCTCCGGTGGTGTGGTGGTGGTTTACACTAAGGTGGCATGTGGGTTTTGGGGGACTCCAGATGGTGGCGTCTTCGATTGTGAATATATTTACACAAACCATGTATATATTTTAATCAAAGTGTATGATATTTATAAGACGGTGTTCAAGACAACATCGTTAAAGGTTGCATAAAATAGTATAAGACGGTGTTTAAGCACATTAGACGGGGTTTTTTTATATTTATAAGACGGTGTTGAAGACAACACACTCTAAAGGTTTCATAAAATAGTATAAGACGGTGTTTAAGCATTAGACGGGGTTTTTTTGAATTTTCTTAAATATTTTAATCAAAAGAGCACAATGGTCTGATTTAAGACGATGTTATTGCTTTAACCCCGTCTAAAATAAAACTTCAACACCGTATAATACTCCATTTTGTAGTAGTGTCAATGTTTATAACATAGCGTAACATAGGATGGTAATATTGTAGAGGTGCACAAACCGGGTATTTTTAATAACTGGAACCGGTTTCGGTTTCTCGTTTTCAGGGTTGGAACCGGTTATTGCTATAACCGGTTCAGTTCCGGTTATTTGACCTAAAATTAAACCATACCCTATGTGTCCGGTTCCGGGTAGGGTTCGGTTCCGGTTTATAAGAAACTAGGTATTAAAATACCCTATCTTCGGGTTTTATACACTATTTCGGGGTTTTTTTAGTTCTATATTTTCGTATTTTTAATACTCTATTGCGTTTTTCTTACCCTATTTCTCGTATTTTCTGTTTATTATGATTATTATTAAATATGCATGGTATAATGTAAGAAAATTAAAATAAATGAGCTAACATGAATTTTAAAGAAAGATATTAGAATCATGTATCGCCGCCGCCACTCATTGGACTACGGTCCCTCGCGGCGTCGCCTGCAAGACTACGGTCTACCGTTGCGCCGCTACCCGCCGCCGCCCTGCTGCATTGGATGCCTCTTATTACGGGATCATTCAAAATTGAAGTTTATCATTGAAGATTATGGGTTTAAAGATTGCAAGATTATGGAATTTTGGCAGGAGTTTTACTGAAACTGAAGACCGTATATTTAGGGTTTAACTTTATGTTTTTTATTTTCCAATCTAAGCTTCCGGTTTCCTTCCACTTCGACTGCGGGGGAGTATTGGACTATTATTATGATGAGCCCACGAGCCATTAGGCATCTAGGATTTGCATTTTATTATCTATATATTGTAATGCGTTATTCTGATAATATACATTCAGTTTTTCACCATCTTACAGTTAATTGTTGTGCATTTTACGTATGCTCAAACCAAATGATGTTATTCATTGGCGAAGGTGGTTATCTCCAATGATCCATTAGTGACATGTCCCTAATTACAAAGTGTTATGTATTGGAAATTTAGCTTCCATATTTTTACTTTTAAAAAAAAATTGTCTCTCATTGATTGCTTAGGAATACCAGTGGTTGGTTATTATAAGGCAGTGCAATAATCAAGCCTTGAATGCCTAGTCAAACATATGTATGGAATGTATATTTTGTCAATCACATTAGACTAATTTAGCTCCTGTACATTCTCCCTTTCTATGTTGTAAATTGCCTTTATAAGGCACTGTTGTAGAACAATAGAAATCATCTCAGATTCAATATTCACATACCTGTCATATGGTATTAGAGCTCTAACAAAGCTGATCCTCTGAGTTACTCCGATCCAAATCCTCCCTCTCCGATAAGCCATGGCAACCACCACAATCATCAATCTTTCCACCCACACCCACTTCCTCATTCCACTAACCTCCGATAACTTCACTAGTTGGCGGAAACAGGTTCTGGCGACCCTCACTGGCCTAGAACTTGAACAGTCGCTGATGGCCATACAACCCCACCACCAAAAATTATCGATAACAAACCCAATCCTAACTATCGCCTATGGTTCCGTCAGGACCAAAATCTCCTTGGTGCTCTGCTCGGAAGCTGCTCAGCTAACATCCTGCCCATTGTCTCGTCCACTGAAACCTCCCTTGAATTATTCAAACGTCTCACCGAGACCTATGCTGGAGTCTCCAGATCTCGAATCATCTCCCTTCGCTCAAAACTGCCAACCACCACCAAAGGCAACAAACTGGGGGCTGAATACCTCCGGGAAAAGAAATCCATCGCTGACGAATTGGCCCTTGCCCAAAAACCAGTCGATGATGATGACCTAATTGTTCACATCATCACTCATCTGGGTAATGATTACAAACAGGTTGTAGCAGCTGTGAAAATGAGAGATACCTCCATTAGTTTCTCTGACTTGTTTGAGAAGCTTTTTGACCATGAGAGGACATTATTGGAAACCACACCACCTCAAATAATTCCCACTGTTAATACCACTCAAAGGTAGCGCCCTTATTCACGTGCATCTGATGGAAAAAGTGGGCTCCATGAGGGGCGAAATTCATACAGGCCCAATAACGTTGGGCCCAGTTCCAATCATCCTCAACCGAACACCACTTATCGGAGTAATCAAAATAATTTGTTTTGTCACTTTTGCAATATCACAGGTCATGACACTAAGGAGTGCAGGAAGCTTACACAGTTTCTAAAAGATCACAACATCTCCAAACCAACGTCATCAATCGCAAATCCGACAATCAACTCTTCAATGGCAAGCTCGTCTTACGCACCACCTTCAATGTTTGACAGTGGAGCCTCAAATCATGCTGCACATGACCCGTCATTTTTAAACTCCCTATCGGAATACGGAGGACTCGATAAAATTGTGTTAGGAAACGGTAAAACCCTTCCCATCTGCCACACCCTGATTTCCACGTGTCACCGGTGGGGGAGTATCGTGACGTGGTTGGCAACATAATAGTCAAACAACACAATATTTAATTTGCACAGCGGAAGCAAATTTAAAAGGTGTAATACAACCGAATTTAATATTGTAATATCCAATGTCACAATATTCGGAAGTTTATCCACAGAAGGATCGAAAATAAAATATGAAACAATAGTTCAACAGACTTTAGGCATCTTAAGCTTGCGAGACTTCTATCGATGCTAAGGAGACAATCCAGCCAATTACGTTTAGTACCTGCATTTAATCTTTTTGGGAAAATACGTCAGTTTACACTGGTAAATACATTCAACTGACTCATTTTAAAAATGGTTGAAAATTGATTTGGATGCACATGGCATAAACATTTTTATTTGATTAAAATGCACAGAGGCAAAATTAACCTTTTATAACTTGGGAGAATTATTTAATATTATAATCTTGTGAACGAATTACATATTACTTGTGCGTTCAGTAGCCCGGATCTTTTCCGGGTTAAAGATCAATAGACACACCACATTATTGAGTTATACACTGACGGGTGTACGCCTACACCCCGTGCTCAGGTCGTGGCCATCTCGTAAGATGATGCCAAGGATATCCGGGACATGGTCATTAACCCCCCAAAGGCTTTAAGTAACAAGAATGTTTAAACGAGCCGATCAAATTATTCAACTACCCACTTAATGGTGGAGATTTGATGCCCGATTAAGCGGTATGCTATATACCGTAACCCAAGCCCGTATAGGGAAAATAAGTTAAAAGTATTTACCTGAGAAATGTAGAAATCACAATATAAGCAAAATGCACGCAGCTTTTACTGGTCCTCCTAATCTAGAACGAAGGTTTTAAATAACCTATTAGAATCCTAACGGGTCTTTAATTAAGCTTAAGCTTAGACCGGCTAGTTTCAGAGATACGGTTCGTACGCACGATTAAGCGAAGACCGGGTAGAATGTGATTCATCCCCGACAAGTTCAGAGACTTGTTTAATATGGGTATATTATACACATTCTGGATTTTGAGATAAAACCGATAAGGTTTGACCCGTTTCGGCTAATTTATGTAAACTAGTTACATAAACAGAACCATACGCGTAATAAGCGTGACGGGTACTCATGAGAGCTATAGACAGGTTTCCTAAGTTAATTATGTCTCAAATATGTTGTGAAATCAGTAGGATGTCTTTCATTATGCCCGAAACGTGTTTAAACACAAACTAGGCCCCGTAGGGGTAGTTTGGCCATTTTAAAGGTTGTAAAAGGGTTTAAGTGTTTAACTGAGTTACAGGTCTGATGTAATCAGTAAACATACTCATATTAATGAGTTATAACGGTAGGATAAGGTACATATGTGAAATTTATCAATTATAACCAAACTATGCCCCGTAGGGGTATTTTGGTAATTTCACATAAGCCGAAAAGCTCAAAACCGAAGTCTGAGTTAATCAACCTTTTCTTACTGTTAAAAACATTCTAATTTGCCTAAAATATCAGTCGGTATCAACCCGGGTATGTTCAATATAATTTTAATACATACTATGCGTTAAAAACGCTTAATAAGGCGATTAAAGGCCATTTCCGGGTTCGATACTTAAATCTGATATTTTTATATTTCCAGAAGGCTTAAAATACTTTATTTATCATATGTGATCAGTAGTAAGAGGTTTGGAGTCGTTTAGATCGGTAAAACTCATTTTATGGCCTGTAAGGGGAAAATCGACAATTACCGTATTAAGCCTACGACTACTAGTTATGCTCAGCATAAATTAATTAAAAATCTTTAAAAATCCCAAAATAATATATTACATCAGTGGGTATTAAGTTTGGTACCAAAAAGTATCCTTAACTAGGCTATACGCTAATTACGCCATTTTATTAACATAAAGCTTTAAATTTGCGATAATGAGCATAACTCTTAATCTACAAGTCAAACTGATGTCAAACTTTACATACAAGTTTATATATCAGTAACTAGGGTTTCTACACTTTTAAATTTTCATAAATCATGTTTTATGGTAATAAGGGCATAATGGTCAACATATGAGCAATTAACGGAAACATTCATATTAATTGGATAACTAATGAACCAAGGTGTATAATCACGGAGGGTTGTACTAACAAGTAACCTAATCCAATTAAATCCCTGAGGCATTTCTAAAACATGCCTAAACGGGTCAGAACTGAAAGTCAAAGTGAAAGTCAAACTATGCGACTTTCGGCTCCGAACCGGGTCTAAACAGGAAATTGTCGGGTTGAGCATGTTTAGACATGTTCTTACACTTATTACCAAGTTATAACAATGATCCAACAGGTTTCATATGATCTACAATGTTAAATATGCATAAATAGCATTTTAGGCTTCCTGTTGACTTTTTAAATATAAGTTTGACCCGACTTTTGACCTGGTTAGAGTGGTAATCAGGGGGAACCCTTTTGAGGTTTTATTACCCACATCAATACCTACTTATAACTACTTTTGATTCGAGATATGACTGAGCCATTGTTGACTAATCTCGAAGTCAAACCGTAATTACGTCGGTTTGACTTTTAGCTAAATAACTAAGCTAAAATTAATTAGAGAAGGTTAGGAAACTTACAAAGGTCCTAAGCTTGATTAGAGAACACTTGAGAGAAGGTTTTGAGTTCCAGAAGTGCTCCAAGAATGCAGGTGAAGATGTGATTGCAAAGTTGCAACTCTTGGCACTTATATAGTGGATTTAAGCACCACAATGGGTTGACAACAAGGTCTACTACTGCCCACAATAATCCTACAGGTGTCCTACATGTTTAGGGAGTGTTTAGGGGCCAAGGGGTATGAGGAAACTCGTTTAAAAGTCGAATGGTGCGTTAAAACAGCAAACAGCAACATTCTGGTCGCTGGGCATTAGCTTGCGCACCGTAACAATTATTTGTTGCGGTGCGCAACAAATCATCAGCAGCCAAAAATCTTGTTCCTTCATGCATTCGAAAGGGCAACCTCATAATTCGACTTTGGGACCTTGTTTTGTCAGTTTGGGACCTCTATTATGGGTTTTTAACAATTACATACCCTACCATTATGTTATGTTTGCTTGGATCCTTTTCAAAAGTGCCGAACAAGAAGGTTAACCATAGAAATTTTCATAGGAACCTATCATGCACTTTGAATTCGTTTATCGTCAATGAATTTCTGGATTTAGGATGTATTAGATGTTTGAAAAATATAATTGGGTATTGGGATTTTTAAATGAGGTCGTTCAGAGGTGAAATTTAACATGACGACACTTTTAAATCCTGCCAAAACATTTTTATTAAATCCGGGTTTACAACGCGTTTTGTCTTACATGACACGTGTCGTTATTTCATTGAACACGAATTTTCGAGGTGTTACACCATCTCTCACATTGGTCATTCGTCCATTTCCACTAATACTCGTCCTTTATTGTTTAAAAGATGTCTTACTTGTTCCTCACTTGCGTCATAATCTTCTTTCTATTGCCAAACTTTGCAAAACTAACAAGGTTTCTGTTGAATTTTTTCCCTTTCATTTCTTGGTTAGGACCTTCGCACGGGGGCGCCTCTAATGCGGGGAGTGAACATCCATGACGTCTATTATGCTCCTAGCTTCACTCGTCACCATCACAAGCAAATCAATTCTAGTACCAGAACATACGGGTCGCTACTTTTATGGCATCACAAGCTTGGTCATCCATCAATTAAAGTTCTAAAATCGTAACTTAATAAATTAGGACTTAATTGTAATAAAATGCCCAATGTTCCTTTTCATTGTGATGCTTGTTCTATCAATAAAAGCCACAAATTACCTTTTGGTCCAAACTCGTTCAAAGTCTCCAAACCATTAGAACTTGTCTACTCTGATGTGTGGGGCCCAATCCAAATATCAAATGATGGCTACACTTACTACGTTATATTTGTTGATTATTATTCAAAATACACATGGTTATATCCGATGAAACGAAAATCGGACGTCTCCATCCTCCTTCCTCAATTCAAAACATTAGTTGAATTTTTTTTTCGCACACCCCTCATCTCTCTCTTTTCGGAAAATGGAGGTGAGTACATAGGTATCATCCCCTATCTTCAACAAAATGGGATCTCCCACTTCACCACTCCCCCACATACCCCCGAACAAAATGGCGTTGCCGAACGACGTCACATCGTTGAAACTGGTCTGTCCCTTCTCCATCATGCAAACTTACCCATTCATTTCTGGACACATGCCTTTCAAACCGCTATCTACCTTATAAATTGCCTTCCCACACCGGTCCTTGACCATCAATCACCCTTTGCTCGATTATACAACACCAACCCCAAATACACAAAACTAAAACCTTTTGGTTGTTTATGCTTTCCCTGGCTACGACTCTATGCCTCCTCCAAACTCCATCCAAGATCTAACAAATGTATTTTTCTTGGATACTCCCCTTCCAAATCTGCTTTTAAATGCTTTGACCACGTCTCTCATCATCTATACCACTCTAGACATGTCGAGTTTGTTGAACATGTCTTCCCTTTTCACTCTACAACCGCCACTACCCTTCCATTGGTTACTGACCTTACCATCCACCCTCCCTCACCTACCCACCCTCCTTCACCCGCTCACACATATATACCTCCACATATCCCATCTCCTAATCCTCCTGCTTCGTCTACCATACCTCACACACCTACTCCTTCTAACCAATCCTCCTCCTTACCACCCTACCCTACCAACTCCACTGCTACCACTCAAACCAACCCCACTACACCATCCACCTCCTCTTCTGAAGCCGTGCCTTCCTTCGCCACCACCTCTACCAACTCCGACTCACCCTCACCCAATACCTCTCATTCTTCCACCTTATCCCCACCTCATGTAATTCCCAACTCTCGCCCACAACGCACCTGCAAGACAAACTCCAAGTACTTCAATCCCAACATGGTTAAGACCACTACGATTCATCCCATTCCACCAACTCTTGAACCAACATCCCACACCCAAGCTCTTAAGGACCAAAAGTGCCGAGCCGCCATGGACAGTGAATTTAATGCTCTCCTTTAAAACGACACATTGGAACTTGTTCCACATACCTCTCTCACCCCAATTGGGTGTAAATGGGTGTACCGTGTCAAACGGAATCCCGACGGCTCTATCGACAAATACAAAGCTTGCCTAGTTGCAAAAGGATTCCACCAACAATACGGGAAGGATTACTTTGAAACCTTTATCCCCGTCACAAATCCGGTCACCATCCGTGCCATCCTTACGATTGCATTATAAAAAAATTGGCCCCTTCGTCAACTAGACATCAATAACGCCTTCTTGCATGGCACGCTCCATGAGGATGTCTTCATGGTCCAACCACCAGGATACGTTCATCCTCAATTTCCCAACCATGTTTGTAAGCTCAAAAAATCTCTTTAAGGTCTAAAGCAAGCTCCTAGAGCTTGGTACAATGAGCTCACAAACTTTCTAATCCAATTCAGGTTTCACAAATCCATGTCCGATGCCTCTCTTTTCATCTACAATCACCATAACATTACTTGTTATTTTATGGTCTATGTGCATGATATTGTCCTCACAAGAAATCAACCCACGTTTCTTGATCACTTTATCCAATCCTTAAGTACCAAATTTTCCGTCAAAGACCTTGGAATGCTCCACCACTTTCTTGGTGTCGAGGTTATTCCCACATCCACCGGGCTCTTTCTATCTCAACACAGACACATCCAAGACATCCTTCACCAATTCAAAATGGATGGAGCAAAAATTGTTACCACACCTCTTAGGTATCAACCCGGGTATGTTCAATATAATTTTAATACACACTATGCGTTAAAAACGCTTAATAAGGCGATTAAAGGTCATTTCCGGGTTCGATACTTAAATCTGATATTTTTATATTTCCAGAAGGCTTAGAATACTTTATTTATCATATGTGATCAGTAGTAAGAGGTTTGGAGTCGTTTAGATCGGTAAAACTCATTTTATGGCCCGTAAGGGCAAAATCGACAATTAACGTATTAAGCCTACGACTACTAGTTATGCTCAGCCTAAAATTAATTAAAAATCTTTAAAAATCCCAAAATAATATATTACATCAGTGGGTATTAAGTTTGGTACCAAAAAGTAGGCTTAACTAGGCTATACGCTAATTACGCCATTTTATTAACATAAAGCTTTAAATTTGCGATAATGAGCATAACTCTTAATCTACAAGTCAAACTGATGTCAAACTTTTCATACAAGTTTATATATCAGTAACTAGGGTTTCTACACTTTTACATTTTCATAAATCACGTTTTAAGGTAATAAGGGCATAATGGTCAACATATGAGCAATTAACGGAAAAATGCATATTAATTGGATAACTAATGAACCAAGGTGTATAATCACGGAGGGTTGTAATAACATGTAACCTAATCCAATTAAAGCCCAGAGGCATTTCTAAAACATGCCTAAACGGGTCAGAACTGAAAGTCAAAGTGAAAGTCAAACTATGCGACTTTCGGCTCCGAACCGGGTCTAAACAGGAAATTGTCGGGTTGAACATGTTTAGACATGTTCTTACACTTATTACCAAGTTATAACAATGATCCAACAGGTTTCATATGATCTACAATGTTAATTATGCATAAATAGCATTTTAGGCTTCCTGTTGACTTTTTAAATATAAGTTTGACCCGACTTTTGACCTGGTTAGAGTGGTAATCAGGGGGAACCCTTTTGAGGTTTTATTACCCACATCAATACCTACTTATAACTACTTTTGATTCGAGATATGACTGAGCCATTGTTGACTAATCTCGAAGTCAAACCGTAATTACGTCGGTTTGACTTTTAGCTAAATAACTAAGCTAAAATTAATTAGAGAAGGTTAGGCAACTTACAAAGGTCCTAAGCTTGATTAGAGAACACTTGAGATAAGGTTTTGAGTTCCAGAAGTGCTCCAAGAATGCAGGTGAAGATGTGATTGCAAAGTTGCAACTCTTGGCACTTATATAGTGGATTTAAGCACCACAATGGGTTGACAACAAGGTCTACTACTGCCCACAATAATCCTACAGGTGTCCTACATGTTTAGGGAGTGTTTAGGGGCCAAGGGGTATGAGGAAACTCGTTTAAAAGTCGAATGGTGCGTTAAAACAGCAAACAGCAACATTCTGGTCGCTGGGCATTAGCTTGCGCACCGTAACAATTATTTGTTGCGGTGCGCAACAAATCATCAGCAGCCAAAAATCTTGTTCCTTCATGCATTCGAAAGGGCAACCTCATAATTCGACTTTGGGGCCTTGTTTTGTCAGTTTGGGACCTCTATTATGGGTTTTTAACAATTACATACCCTACCATTATGTTATGTTTGCTTGGATCCTTTTCAAAAGTGCCGAACAAGAAGGTTAACCATAGAAATTTTCATAGGAACCTATCATGCACTTTGAATTCGTTTATCGTCAATGAATTTCTGGATTTAGGATATATTAGATGTTTAAAAAATATAATTGGGTATTGGGATTTATAAATGAGGTCGTTCAGAGGTGAAATTTAACATGACGACACTTTTAAATCCTGCCAAAACATCTTTATTAAATCCGGGTTTACAACGCGTTTTGTCTTACATGACACGTGTCGTTATTTCATTGAACACGAATTTTCGAGGTGTTACATCCTCACCCCCTTAAAATAAATCTCGACCCGAGATTTACTGAAATAAATAAGGGTATTTTTCTTTCATGGTGGATTCAACCTCCCACGTATATTCGGGACCTCTATGGGCATCCCATTTAACCTTTACAATAGGTACATGCTTCCTTCGAAGCTTCTTTACCTGTCGATCTTCAATCGACAAAAGGTTTTTCCACAAATTTTAAGCTCTCACCTATATGCACATCTGTATGCGGTATTACCAGTGATTCATCAGCGAAGCACTTCTTCAGATTGCAGATGTGGAACACATTGTGAATTCCACTGAGCTCTTCAGGTAAGTTTAACTTCTTCAAGCCTATCCACCAATAATTTGCCCTTAGATCCTGGTAATTGAACTTACCAATCTATTGTCCCTACAATAGATGTTTATCATTCTATCTTTACAGGGTCTCCAAGGGAGCAGCCTTGATGCTTACATAGCAAATATCATAGGCAAGCTTATCTTAAGGTGAGATGGTTATTCCAACCACTACTTAACAAATATTAAGGATTAGTTGATCCTTGTAGTTAGTTGAACAAATCGTCGTTTCAGAGCAGCTGATGGCAAATTCTTAATTGTTGCCTAATTAAGGTTGCAGTAAATAATGCATAAGCAAAATGAACCGTCTTCCTTATCAAACTCTCGGAATATTAAGTTAGGCTATACGAATCTCTTATCTTAAAGTTTACTTAATCAGGATTCGATTATTCTATGATCAACACGGAGTTCTTACAACACTCCAACCCTAAGCGGGATGTTAATCTTAACTCGACTAGCCTCAGGAGGTAAACAGGGTAAATCTTTGGAGAAATGTGATCAAGATATAAGGAGGCTACAGAGATTTCCCATATCTCAGGCTCCAGTTCATCCATCATTGCTCGTGTTAAATAAGTGTCGCATTTATGCCATAAGTCCACGAATTCCTTAATCGGGAACATTTACTTGGACAATTCCATGCTGGTTATCTCCTTTGAATACCATTAGTTGACTTTAGTATCATATGACCATCGGAATATCTTTGTGGTCCCATGCATTAAACCTCCATACTGATCAGGCATGGAAGCAATCTATGGAACTTATTAAGATACACCAATCCTCATATGGCGCCTTTATCAAACATAGTTTGGCATTCGCAGGCGATAGGAAAACAATGGGAAAAATAATTAAAATAACATATGTTGTCGTACTCTATGCGAAGAAAGAGTACTCTTAGATTTTTCGGAAGGATTCCTTGCCGATACTAGAAGAATCGGTTACTATGGTTTCCTTGGTAAGTTATACCTTGTGAATAATATAAAAGTTTGCTAAGCTTGTGGGTTATGAAGATTCCTTATTGCCTGTAATAAATCAGGATACTTAGCAGAAAATTATCATTGGTAAATGATAATGACATACTTGATGACATCGTGAACTGCCTCTTGGCGTTCATCAGGTGAGTTCAGGCATTTCTTCCTTTAGCCTTTCCAGGCTTAGCTGTACCTTCTTTGGCAGCTTTATGGTATCTGGTTCTGACGCGGCCTTGCTCACCACAGCCGTAATAGACTGCATTCTTTATGTCCCTACATTCATGGGAATGATGACCAGTTTCCTTAGCAGATGCCACACTGCTTTGGTCTTTGTTCTAATCGACACTGTCCCTAGTGTCTTTTGTAGCAATTCTTACATACAAGCTCTTACTGAGCTTTCGTTGCTTTTTATTAAGCTTGTACTTGCTCTCTTTCTTAGTTTTCTGGGAGTTATCTTCCTCCTTTGGTTCATCCTTCATATACGAAGTGTGAACCAAACTCTTCTCATGAGCAATTGAACATGGTTTTGAATGAAATTCAGAGCGAGGAGCATTCGGCCGTTGGATTGTTTCATGAACTTTCTATGGTCCTTCCAACTGTTGCGTCAATCACAGCCTGGAGATTAACTCCATTAATATTGAGGTTTACGTTTGTAGTTTTATTAACTTTCGTCGCATTAATAGTATTGCGACTGTCGTCTACCTCATCCGAGTTTTCCATACTCGAAACTTGGTACCAATCACCAAGGTTTAACAATTATTAGTCATCATTCTGATGACCTGCCTTAGATTAGCCACGGCATTAATAAACCCTATGGGCTATTCTGTTCTAAACATTCTTACTGAATGCTATTTGAATGTACATCTATTACATTTAGCTTAGGTCACAAAAGGACTATCAATGACATTTAAGGTTTGGAGCTAGTCCAATACCTGCTTGACAGGGGACCATAATGTCACAACTGTCTTTGTCACAAGGATGATTATAAATAGCTCAAAGGCTTGCCTTACAAGACTTTTATTATATATATATATACATATATGGCATAGAAGCCTGTCTCGATGGACGTAGAAAGATATGGCATAAAGCCCAGTCATGAAGGACATAAATGATTATACGGCACGAAGGCCTTGTCGTAAAGGTCATTTAGATATGGCACAAACGGCCTTGTCATAAGGACATTTATCAAATCTGGCACAAGGCATGTCACCAGGAATGTTAACATTTAATATGTTAGCTTGTCACGAATGACAAATTATGGCACATAGGCTTGTCATGAATGACTTTAAAACATAACTCGATGGTCTACCACCAAGGTCCTTAATTTATTAGCCGCAATCTTATTAGATTAGGGCTTCAAGGTTTGAATGTGGTTCTTCACCTTTGGACAGGGAGTCATAGACTACAACTGTCATCGTCTTGAAAGACGATTCATTTGGCAGAAAAAATAAGCCAATCAACATCACTAATGGAGGTTTATATATGACCATCGTATCTAATGATATTAGTCATGATTACATCGATCATATCGACTATTAGGTTTGGGTATAGTCACACCGTTTTGAACAGGGGATCATAAAGATCACTACTATCTTTGTCTTACCGACACTAGAATAAAGTATAGCCCGTAGGCATTTCATCACGAGGGATGTTAATATTATGATCATCATACTGATGATACTAGTCAGGATCGCAATGATAGTATAGACTATGGGATTTGAGTATAGCTCACCCCCTTGGGCAAAGAATCACAAAAGATTACAATTGCCCTGTCTCAATTGGACAATATAATATAGCCCTTAGGCAAAACATCATTAAGGATGTTAAAATTTTTAATCATCGTATTGATGACTTTTGTCATGGTGGCCTCGATCATATAGACTATTAGGCTTGAGCATAGCTCACTACCTGGGACAGTGAATCGTATAGATCACAATGTCTTTGTCACACATGGACAATATAATATGGCCCATAGGCGAAACATCACTAATGGATGTTTATAATAGGTTCATCCTATTAGATGATATAAGTCATGATTGCATTAATCATATTGACTATTTTGGCTTGAGCATAGCTCACCACCTTAGACAAGGAATCATAAAGATAACAATGTCAATGTCTCAAATGGACGATATATTATAGCCCGTAGGCAAAACATCACTAAAGGATGTTAAATAATATTATCATCGTATTAGATGATATTAGTCATGATCGCATTAATCATATAGACTATTATGTTTGGACATAGTCCAATATTTTAGACAGGAGGTCAAAGACCATCACCGTCGTTGTCTTATCGGACAACAAGTTTAGCCCGTAGGCACTTCATCGCTAACGGATGTTTATAACATGATCATCTTATAGGATGATGTAAGCCATGATTCCTAAATCACTAGGCTAGATAAGGGAATTGGAAGAATCCAATACAAGGATGACTGTTGTGATTTTCTCGAATCACATTTGTCAAGAGTGCTAACGCGTTCTTAGATGTTAATAAGGATCTGAATCCCTTGAGTAGGTTTCACCATCTTGGCCGCGTAGGCTAGGTTTCACCTTTAAGATTCTTTTTAAAATGCATACTGACAGGGAAGGAAGGATTTTTATTTTATTCAGGACTTTTATCATAATTCCTAATTCATAAGTTAATAATAGCACAAATGGCCTAGTCGCGTAGACAACTTAAATTTATAAGCCATGATTTCAGAGAATCGCGGCATTAAGGTTTGAATCAAAGTTCATTACCTTTTCCTGACAGGGAGCTGTAGGCTACCACTATCTTTAGTCTCAAAGGACATTAACTATAGCCCGTAGGTACTTCCCTTCTAAGGGATGTTTATTACGGGATTGCCCCTTAGGTAAATTCATTAACCATGGTAAACAAAGACCATATTTGGTTAATTTATTAATCATATATGTTTAGGATTTCTATTATAATTTATCCTAATTATAAAACAATAACAGTTTTATTTATGGCACAAATGGCCTAGTCACATGGACACTTTTAAATTATAAGCTATGATTTCAGAGAATCAGAGCATGTAGGTATACTGGCGCAACAGGCCTAGTCATAAAGACATTATAAGCTATGATTTCAGAGAATCAAAGCATGAAGGTATACTGGCACAACAGGCCTAGTCACAAGGACAATTATAAATTTTAATGTAGGATTTCAGAGAATCAAAGCATTTGAGGTATACTGGCACAATAGACCTAGTCACAAGGACAATTATAAATTTTATGCTAGGATTTCAGAGAATCAAAGCATTTGAGGTATACTAGCACAATAGGCCTAGTCACAAGGACAATTATAAATTATATGCTAGGATTTCAGATAATCAAAGCATTTGAGGTATACTGGCACAATAGGCCTAGTCACAAGGACAATTATAAATTATATGCTAGGATTTCAGAGAATCAAAGCATTTGAGGTTTGAACCTAGTTCATTACCTTTATCTGACAGGGAGTCATCGCTTCCACTGTCTTTTGGCTCATGTAGAAATGAGCATGACCCGTAGGCACTATATTACCACGTATGGTCAAAATATGATCATCTTAATTGATGATTTAACCCAGGATTCAGAGATCATTAAACTGGGTTAGGAATCTTCTAAAGAATTCCTTTAATAACATATGTGATTTCTAACAAATCACTTCTGCCAGGAGTGTTAACAAGTTTACAGATCTTAACAGGGAATTGGAATCTTTTTAACAGGTCTTACCATCTTGGCCAGGTCTTTATAAGGACACTCAGGCTAGGTTTAACTCTTAAGATTCTTTATAATATTTATCGCAGAACAATTTCTAAATTGAAATGTTAATAAGGATCTGAATCTAAATTGAGGAACTGCCATCTTGGCCGGTCTTAATATGAACCGAAGCTAGGTCTTGTCCTTTTTATATTTTGCCATTTTATTATAATGGTATATCTTGCAAAAGGAAATGTTATTTTCCATTTATTTAATATTTCTTGTTTTGAATGAAAGTTTAAACTTAATCATTTCACTATATAAAAATAAAAGTATAAAGTTGCCCTAAGCGGGACTTGAAAGGAATGATGTTGTCCTCGAAGGGACTGAAAGATAATTGTGTCCTTATAAGGAGTTATTAAGGAAACGATCTTCAGCAAGAGGAGTTTCTTCTTCATTCATTTCCTGAATGCTTTCTCCTTGATTGCACGTCTCATCCTGGTCGCGGTACGAAGCTCAGCATTTCAAGGCTCCAGACGTGGAGAATTTTTTTTTTTTTATTACAACTTCTTCGCTTGGCGACGTATCCAATTAAAAATTGGAAGCAAAATTTCCAGATTAGGATTGAGAATATTCCTAAGTTAAGTCTAGACTCAGAAGGTCAAGGAATGTGCTACTGTGTCATTGAGATTAAACATGAAAGACTAGTGTTCAATTCACTCAATGTTGGCTCTGATACCAACCTGTCACACCCCGATTTCCACGTGTCACCGGTGGGCCCGGTGGGGGAGTATCGTGACGTGGTTGGCAACATAATAGTCAAACAACACAATATTTAATATGCACAGCGGAAGCAAATTTAAAAGGTGTAATACAACCGAATTTAATATTGTAATATCCAATGTCACAATATTCGGAAGTTATCCACAGAAGGATCGAAATTAAAATATGAAACAATAGTTCAATAGACTTTAGGCATCTTAAGCTTGCGAGACTTCTATCGATGCTAAGGAGACAATCCAGCCAATTACGTTTAGTACCTGCATTTAATCTTTTTGGGAAAATACGTCAGTTTACACAGGTAAATACATTCAACTGACTCATTTTAAAAATGATTGAAAATTGATTTGGATGCACATGGCATAAACATTTTTATTTGATTAAAATGCACTAATCGGTCTTTGTCCCGATTGCTGAGTGTTATGTGCCTTATGTCCAAGGCTTGATGCAAAACTACTATCGAGCCGGGGGTCTCACTGGAAGTAGCCTCTCTATTTTACGGGGTAGAGGTAAGGCTGTCTACATCTTACCCTCCTCAGACCCTACCTTTGCTTTGCTATTGGTGGGATATACTGAGTATGATGATGATGATGATGATGATGATGATGATTTGATTAAAATGCACAGAGGCAAAATTAACCTTTTATAACTTGGGAGAATTATTTAATATTATAATCTTGTGAACGAATTACATATTACTTGTGCGTTCAGTAGCCCGGATCTTGTCCGGGTTAAAGATCAATAGACACACCACATTATTGAGTTAGTGGCCATCTCGTAAGATGATGCCAAGGATATCCGGGACATGGTCATTAACCCCCCAAAGGCTTTAAGTAACAAGACTGTTTAAACGAGCGGATCAAATTATTCAACTACCCACTTAATGGTGGAGATTTGATGCCCGATCAAGCGGTACGCTATATACCGTAACCCAAGCTCGTATAGGGAAAATAAGTTAAAAGTATTTACCTGAGCAATGTATAAATCACAATAAGCAAAATGCACGTAGCTTTTACTGGTCCTCCTAATCTGGAACGAAGGTTTAAAATAACCTATTAGAATCCTAACGGGTCTTTAATTAAGCTTAAGCTTAGACCGGCTAGTTTCAGAGATACGGTCTGTACGCACGATTAAGCGAATACCGGGTAGAATGTGATTCAGCCCCGACAAGTTCAGAGACTTGTTTAATATGGGTATATTATACACATTCTGGATTTTGAGATAAAACCGATAAGGTTTGACCCGTTTCGGCTAATTTATGTAAACTAGTTACATAAACCGAACCGTACGCGTAATAAGCGTGACGGGTACTCATGAGAGCTATAGACAGGTTTCCTAAGTTAATTACGTCTCAAATATGTTGTGACATCAGTAGGATGTCTTTCATTATGCCCGAGATGTGTTTAAACACAAACTAGGCCCCGTAGGGGTAGTTTGGTCATTTTAAAGGTTGTAAAAGGGTTTAAGTGTTTAACTGAGTTACAGGTCTGATGTAATCAGTAAACATACTCAGATTAATGAGTTATAACAGTAGGATAAGGTACATATGTGAAATTTATCAATTATAACCAAACTATGCCCCGTAGGGGTATTTTGGTAATTTCACATAAGCCGAAAAGCTCAAAACCGAAGTCTGAGTTAATCAACCTTTTCTTACTGTTAAAAACATTCTAATTTTCCTAAAATATCAGTAGGTATCAACCCGGGTATGTTCAATATAATTTTAATACATACTATGCGTTAAAAACGCTTAATAAGGCGATTAAAGGCCATTTCCGGGTTCGATACATAAATCTGATATTTTTATATTTCCAGAAGGCTTAGAATACTTTATTTATCATATGTGATCAGTAGTAAGAGGTTTGGAGTCGTTTAGATCGGTAAAACTCATTTTATGGCCCGTAAGGGCAAAATCGACAATTACCGTATTAAGCCTACGACTACTAGTTATGCTCAGCCTAAAATTAATTAAAAATCTTTAAAAATCCCAAAATAATATATTACATCAGTGGGTATTAAGTTTGGTACCAAAAAGTAGGCTTAACTAGGCTATACGCTAATTACGCCATTTTATTAACATAAAGCTTTAAATTTGCGATAATGAGCATACCTCTTAATCTACATGTCAAACTGATGTCAAACTTTGCATACAAGTTTATATATCAGTAACTAGGGTTTCAACACTTTTACATTTTCATAAATCACGTTTTAAGGTAATAAGGGTATAATGGTCAACATATGAGCAATTAACAGAAACATGCATATTAATTGGATAACGAATGAACCAAGGTGTATAATCACGGAGGGTTGTACTAACAAGTAACCTAATCCAATTAAAGCCCTGAGGCATTTCTAAAACATGCCTAAACGGGTCAGAACTGAAAGTCAAAGTGAAAGTCAAACTATGCGACTTTCGGCTCCGAACCGGGTCTAAACAGGAAATTGTCGGGTTGAACATGTTTAGACATGTTCTTACACTTATTACCAAGTTATAACAATGATCCAATAGGTTTCATATGATCTACAATGTTAATTATGCATAAATAGCATTTTAGGCTTCCTGTTGACTTTTTAAATATAAGTTTGACCCGACTTTTGAACTGGTTAGAGTGGTAATCAGGGGGAACCCTTTTGAGGTTTTATTACCCACATCAATACCTACTTATAACTACTTTTGATTCGATATATGACTGAGCCATTGTTGACTAATCTCGAAGTCAAACCGTAATTACGTCGGTTTGACTTTTAGCTAAATAACTAAGCTAAAATTAATTAGAGAAGGTTAGGCAACTTACAAAGGTCCTAAGCTTGATTAGAGAACACTTGAGAGAAGGTTTTGAGTTCCAGAAGTGCTCCAAGAATGCAGGTGAAGATGTGATTGCAAAGTTGCAACTCTTGGCACTTATATAGTGGATTTAAGCACCACAATGGGTTGACAACAAGGTCTACTACTGCCCACAATAATCCTACAGGTGTCCTACATGTTTAGGGAGTGTTTAGGGGCCAAGGGGTATGAGGAAACTCGTTTAAAAGTCGAATGGTGCGTTAAAACAGCAAACAGCAACATTCTGGTCGCTGGGCATTAGCTTGCGCACCGTAACAATTATTTGTTGCGGTGCGCAACAAATCATCAGCAGCCAAAAATCTTGTTCCTTCATGCATTCGAAAGGGCAACCTCATAATTCGACTTTGGGACCTTGTTTTGTCAGTTTGGGACCTCTATTATGGGTTTTTAACAATTACATACCCTACCATTATGTTATGTTTGCTTGGATCCTTTTCAAAAGTGCCGAACAAGAAGGTTAACCATAGAAATTTTCATAGGAACCTATCATGCACTTTGAATTCGTTTATCGTCAATGAATTTCTGGATTTAGGATATATTAGATGTTTAAAAAATATAATTGGGTATTGGGATTTATAAATGAGGTCGTTCAGAGGTGAAATTTAACATGACGACACTTTTAAATCCTGCCAAAACATCTTTATTAAATCCGGGTTTACAACGCGTTTTGTCTTACATGACACGTGTCGTTATTTCATTGAACACGAATTTTCGAGGTGTTACACCATCTCTCACATTGGTCATTCATCCATTTCCACTAATACTCGTCCTTTATCGTTAAAAGATGTCATACTTGTTCCTTACTTGCGTCATAATCTTTTTTCTATTGCCAAACTTTTCAAAACTAACAAGGTTTCTGTTGAATTTTTTCCTTTTCATTTCTTGGTTAGGACCTTCGCACGGGGGCGCCTCTAATGCGGGGAGTGAACATCCATGACGTCTATTATGCTCCTAGCTTCACTCGTCACCATCACAAGCAAATCAATTCTAGTACCAGAACATACGGGTCGCTACTTTTTTGGCATCACAAGCTTGGTCATCCATCAATTAAAGTTCTAAAATCGTTACTTAATAAATTAGGACTTAATTGTAATAAAATGCCCAATGTTCCTTTTCATTGTGATGCTTGTTCTATCAATAAAAGCTACAAATTACCTTTTGGTCCAAACTCGTTCAAAGTCTCCAAACCATTAGAACTTGTCTACTCTGATGTGTGGGGCCCTATCCAAATATCAAATGATGGCTACACTTACTATGTTATATTGGTTGATTATTATTCAAAATACACATGGTTATATCCGATGAAACGAAAATCGGACGTCTCCATCCCCCTTCCTCAATTCAAAACATTAGTTGAATTTTTTTTTCGCACACCCCTCATCTCTCTCTTTTCGGACAATGGAGGTGAGTACATATGTATCATCCCATATCTTCAACAAAATGGGATCTCCCACTTCACCACTCCCCCACATACCCCCGAACAAAATGGCATTGCCGAACGACGCCATCGTCACATCGTTGAAACTGGTCTGTCCCTTCTCCATCATGCAAACTTACCCATTCATTTCTGGACACATGCCATTCAAACCGCTATCTACCTTATAAATCGCCTTCCCACACCGGTCCTTGACCATCAATCCCCCTTTGCTCGATTATACAACACCAACACCAACCCCAAATACACAAAACTAAAACCTTTTGGTTGTTTATGCTTTCCCTGGCTACGACTCTATGCCTCCTCCAAACTCCATCCAAGATCTAACAAATGTATTTTTCTTGGATACTCCCCTTCCAAATCTGCTTTTAAATGCTTTGACCACGTCTCTCATCGTCTATACCACTCTAGACATGTCGAGTTTGTTGAACATATCTTCCCTTTTCACTCTACAACCGCCACTACCCTTCCATTGGTTACTGACCTTACCATCCACCCTCCCTCACCTACCCACCCTCCTTCACCCGCTCACACATATATACCTCCACATATCCCATCTCCTAATCCTCCTGCTTCGTCTACCATACCTCACACACCTACTCCTTCTAACCAATCCTCCTCCTTACCACCCTCCCCTACCAACTCCACTGCTACCACTCAAACCAACCCCACTACACCATCCACCTCCTCTTCTGAAGCCGTGCCTTCCTTCGCCACCACCTCTACCAACTCCGACTCACCCTCACCCAATACCTCTCATTCTTCCACCTTATCCCCTCCTCATGTAATTCCCAACTCTCGCCCACAACGCACCTGCAAGACAAACTCCAAGTACTTCAATCCCAACATGGTTAAGACCACTACGATTCATCCCATTCCACCAACTCTTGAACCAACATCCCACACCCAAGCTCTTAAGGACCAAAAGTGCCGAGCCGCCATGGACAGTGAATTTAATGATCTCCTTTAAAACGACAATTGGGTGTAAATGGGTGTACCGTGTCAAAGGGAATCCCGACGGCTCTATCGACAAATACAAAGCTTGCTTAGTTGCAAAAGGATTCCACCAACAATACGGGAAGGATTACTTTGAAACCTTTATCCCCGTCACAAATCCGGTCACCATCCGTGCCATCCTTGCGATTGCATTATAAAAAAATTGGCCCCTTCGTCAACTAGACATCAATAACGCTTTCTTGCATGGCACGCTCCATGAGGATGTCTTCATGGTCCAACCACCAGGATACGTTCATCCTCAATTTCCCAACCATGTTTGTAAGCTCAAAAAACCTCTTTAAGGTCTAAAGCAAGCTCCTAGAGCTTGGTACAATGAGCTCACAAACTTTCTAATCCAATTCAGGTTTCACAAATCCATGTCTGATGCCTCTCTTTTCATCTACAATCACCATAACATTACTTGTTATTTTATGGTCTATGTGCATGATATTGTCCTCACAGGAAATCAACCCACGTTTCTTGATCACTTTATCCAATCCTTAAGCACCAAATTTTCCATCAAAGACCTTGGAATGCTCCACCACTTTCTTGGTGTCGAGGTTATTCCCACATCCACCGGGCTCTTTCTATCTCAACACAGACACATCCAAGACATCCTTCACCAATTCAAAATGGATGGAGCAAAAATTGTTACCACACCTCTTAGCACAACCGAACCATTATGTGCTACCGATCCCTCTCCCTCGGTTGATGCTACTCC
>JARYGA010033357.1:0-34121 GCA_030545235.1 Helianthus tuberosus | reverse complement strand
CATCCGGTCATCGAGTGCTTTCGTGCTTGTCTTGCTAAATGGAAGTCTCACCTCCTTTCGATTGGAGGTAGAGTGGTGTTAATTAAATCGGTCATGGAAAGTCTCCCAACATATTATTTTTCACTTTACAAGGCTCCTAAGAAGATCATCTCGGACTTAGAAGCCATGATAAAGAAGTTTTTATGGGGCGGATCCGCGAAAGAAAAAAAAGATGCATTGGGTTGCTTGGGACAAGGTAACTTGTAATAAAAAGAATGGAGGTTTGGGTTTAAGTAAGTTAGAAGTACTTAACAAGTCTCTACTTACTAAATGGGGTTGGAGATACAAGACGGAGGAGAGTAACCTATGGAAAAAAGTTATCGATGCTCTTCATTCAAGTAGATCGGGTTGGGATTGTATTCCATTTAAAAAATCTCTTTCGGGAGTTTGGAACAACATAGCGAAGAATTTTGTTAAAACGAAGGTTGATGGCCGTCCGCTTGGTTACTTCATGCGAGGTTCAATCGGTAACGGAGAGGACGTGGCATTTTGGCATGATGCGTGGCTTTTAGATGATCCTCTAAAGATGGTATATCCAGATTTATATAGTAAGGAAGTTGACAAAAGGATCACGGTTGCTAAAAGGTTCAACAATCCAAGTGACGGTGGCCGATATTATTGGTGTTGGGTCTTGGACATGTCGGAACCGGGTCTGCGTTCCAGGCTTGATCATCTTACTGGCCTGCTCAACAATGTCCATTTATCAACTGGTAAGGCCCGGTGGAAGTGGACATCAGCCGTGGATGGATCCTTCTCGGTCAAAGCGGTTAAACATTTGCTGAACAGGGATCAAACGCAAGAGGATTGTTATGTTTTGGATTGGTGTTCATGGATACCTGCCAAAGTTAATATCCATGCCTGGCGATTGGAGATGAACAAAGTGGCTACTGCAGATGCGTTAAGGAAAAGAAATGTGGGTATTAGCGACATGGCATGTCCCCTTTGTCAATATGAAGACGAATCAGCCGAACACTTATTCATTGCTTGCTACATCGCGTCGACGCATTTTCTAGCATCTTCGCTTTTTCTATCCGGGATCTCTTTTCTTTACACAAAGACATCGGGCTGTCGGAGAAGAAAAAGGAAGCGGTTCAGGGCATCATTTTAATTACTTGCTGGATCATTTGGCAGGCTAGGAATAAAGTCAAATTTTCGAACGAGTCGGTTAGTATTAACAACATTATTAGCGAAATAAAGGCGTTAAGTTTCTTTTGGTTTTCTCATAGATCGAGGTATAAAGGTTTAGAATGGAAGGATTGGAGTTCGTTTGTAAATATGTAATTTTGTAGTTGTTTTTTTGGCGGCCCGGCTTGGGTCGTCTTTTCTCTGTTAATGAAGTTTACCTTTAAAAAAAAAATAACTGATGCTTTCACTGTTGAGTACCCCACAAGCTTTATTCCATTCGTAGAAAGCTGTATTTTTTTTTATTTTTAATTTTTTATATACCCTTCAAATCGGCGAATGGATAACTTTGATAAAAATCAATTTAAAGGGGTGGCAATGATACCCAAATCTTAAGGTAATACCATCTTTTCTTTAAGATTGCGTCCCTAGATTCATGCCTTTATTTGCCTCTTGGGATCCTATAAATAGGGAGGCAAACAACGTTAACAAACACACACTCGGTAGGAATATCACAAATACTGAGTATACATATGCAATCTAATTAAACTACAATGGTTGGGTCAAAGGTTGGTCATGATATTGAGCAAAGGTGTTGTAGTATATTACATTTTTGAACTATTATCATCATAACAGTCATAAAAACTGCTATAATTTGGAACAAAATACAAATTTCAGAAATGAAACCAGCTTTGCATGTGAAACTAATATATATCTGTACAACATGGGTGACTTTCTAAAAGAGGATATAACTCACAATCATAATATATTAGTTGTTTTCGGCAGGGTTAACGGTAAAGATGGTCTGAACTACAGTAAGAACAAAGAGCAACACTCCAGGAATTATAGCAACTATATTCCATGGATTGTTGAAATAAGTATGCCTCAACCATGTTGGGTTATGGAAGATTTGACTCAGGAAGAGGAATTAGTCATTCCCTAGACTAATATCCGAGATATTAGTACTCTTGAAATATATCTCAGTTTTATATTCAGTAACCTAATTTTGTACCCCTATAAATACTTATTATTCATGTACCTGTACACTTTGAGCACCTAATACAAAAAACGAACTAGTTGTGGAGAGTGGATGTAAATCAAGCTTGATCGAACCACTATAAATCTTGTGTTCTTGTTATTGTGATTTAGAGTGTGTGAGTGTGCGAGCTTGCTGCATATCTGCATATTGTTCTAGTGTTTGTGTGAATCATATTCTTACCTAACAACTGGTACCAGAGCTCAGGCTCTCGATTGATTTACACAAACTAGTAGCAAAAGAGGTGAAGAAGAAGATACCTGTCGGGACTAGGGTTCCGATTTGAAAACATCTTCTGCAGAAATCGTGACTAGGGTTTGTCGACCTAGTAGTCTCCACCGCTGCCGCTCATCTTCCCGCCGCCGCTAGCACAACCATGTCGCCAGTTCCTATCTCCGTTTGGGTTCGCACCGTCGCCTAGGGTCTCAATTAGAGACCATCCTTGCTCATTATCGTATCTAGGATTTCAAAATCGAATGGTCTAGGGTTTCGATTTTGCTTGGGGTTCGCTGGATTTCAGAAGGAGAAAGAAGTTTTTTTTTTGTTATGTGGAGCAGAGTATCGCAGGAAGTAGAAGAACACAAACGTGATTGGTTTTTTATTTCTTTTAAGAGAATCAAGTTTCCCTTGTTTGCTAGAAGACCCCAAACTTTGACAAAGTTCTTATCAACCATCTTTATTTTGCTCAGTGCCATTTCAAAGCTTGAAACAGATAAGTGTTTGTTTTTGTTTATTGCTTCCGCTAGTATAATTATCATTTAGCAGTGAAAATTTGTTTAGTTTGTAGCAAATTGATAATTGTTCGTTAAAATGGTAGAAGATAGTAAAATCAAGATTGACAAGTTTGATGGTAGTGATTATGAATTTTGGAGAATGAAAATTGAGGATTTGTTGTATCAAAAGGGTTTGCATATGCCTATGTTGGGACAACAACCGGATGACATGTATGATGAAGAATGGAAGTTGTTGGATAGACAAGCTTTGGGTGTGGTTAGGGTTTCTTTGGCAAAGATTGTTGCGTATAACATTGTCAATGAAACAACTACTTACGGTGTATTGAAAGCTTTGTCCAACATGTATGAAAAACCATCTGCTTTAAACAAGGTATTCCTCATCCGACAATTGGTTAACACCAAGATGAAGGAAGGCATGTCGGTTACCTCTTACATAAATGAGCTTAACTCGATTATCTCTCGTTTAGCCTCAGTTGAAATAAAGTTTGATGATGAAGTACAAGCGCTCCTCCTTCTATCATCTTTGCCCGACAGTTTGTCAAGCATAGTCACAGCTGTTAGTAGTGCATCCGGCACTACCAAACTCACTTTTGAAAGTATTCGTGACTTGATTATAAATAAAGATATCAGACGGAGAAGCAATAATGAAACTTCCAGTTCAAGTTATTTATTGCAAACAGAAAGTAGAGGAAGAAGAAACGGTAGAGGAACTAATCGAGGTAGGTCAAAGTCCAGAAAAAGGGGGCAGTCAAAGAACAGAAAAGACATTGAATGTTGGAACTGCAAAGAAAAAGGTCACTTTAGAAGCCAATGTACAAAACCAGCTGCAAAGAAAGAAGTAAACAGTGTATCCTCTAAAGAATCAGGAGATGCTCTCATATATTGTGTTGAGAATTCAGTGGAATCCTGGATTATGGATTCTGGTGCTTCTTTCCATGCTATCTCATGCCTAGATATGGTTAAGAATCTACGAACAAGTAACTTTGGTAAAATTCATTTAGCCGATGATCAAATGCTTGATATTACGGGTATTGGAGATGTAGACTTGAAGACCTCATTGGGAACTATATGGACAGTGAAAGATGTCAGGGTTATTCTTAATTTGAGGAGAAAGTTGATTTCAGTTGATAAATTGGACGATGAAGGGTTTAATGTTCACTTTGGGGGTGGACAATGGAAAGTGATCAAAGGCAACTTAGTGATTGCCAAAGGAAACAAGAAAGGCACTCTATACATGGCAGAGATTCATGCCGAAGGTGTTCATGCCATGACCAGCAGTCCGAGTGCATCTAATTTGTGGCACAACCGACTCGGACACATGAGTGAGAAGGGATTGAAGATGTTGGCTCAGAAAGGGAAGTTTCCAGACTTGAAGAAAGTGGAAACTGAATTCTGTGAATCTTGTGTCTTTGGTAAACAAAAGAGGGTTACTTTTTAGGAGGCTCGAGATACTATGTTACTTTCGTGAGCAGGTATTGAAAGTATCTTTGGCTCAGGAGGACGCCAAAAGCTCAGAAATTGGAGCTTGTTCACTCAGTTTTATCTCTAGGAGGCTCGAGATACTATGTTACTTTCATCGATGATTCAATACGCAAGGTATGGGTCTATTTTCTTAAACATAAATCTGATGTATTTGATACTTTTAAGATATGGAAATCTACTGTTGAAAATGAAACTAATTTGAAGGTAAAGTGCTTAAAGTTGGACAATGGTGGTGAATACATAAGCAAGCAGTTCATTGACTATTGTGCCAAGCAAGGGATAAAGATGATCAAGACGGTTCCAGGAACTCCTTAGCAGAATGATGTAGCTGAAAGAATGAACAGAACACTGAATGAGAGGGCTAGAAGCATGAGGTTGAATGTCGGGATGCCCAAAACATTCTGGGCAGATGCAATTAACACTGCAGCCTACTTGATCAACCATTCGCCATCAGTTCCTTTGGGTTTCAAATTGCCAGAAGAAATGTGGCAAAGAAATGAAGTAAGTCTTGAACATTTAAGAGTCCTTGGTTGTAGGGCTTACGATTTGTTAGAAGATGGTGACAAGGATAAGTTAGACTCAAAGTCGAAGAAGTGCACATTCATTGGTTATGGGTCAGAAAAAATAGGTTACATGCTTTGGGATAATGAAAGCAGAAAAGTAATCAGAAGTAAAAATGTCATCTTCAATGAAAACGAATTGTACAAGGACAGAAACACCAAAAGACCAGAAGTTCAGAAAGAATATGTTGAATTTGAAAGTGGTAAGACAAGAAAAGAAGCTTCGGTCGACATTCCAAAAAATGGGGATGAGTCAAGCGACAGTGGGAGCTTAGGGGATGATTCTAGTAATGATTCGGAGGAAGACGAAGCTACTCCTTCAACTCCAAATTCCCCAGCAACACCTCAAGTTCAACTAAGAATATCGTCTAGAGCCTCTAGACTGCCAAACAGGTACTCACCATCAGTTAACTACATACTTTTGACAGAAAATGGTGAACCCCAGTGTTACTCTGAAGCTATGGTGTTGAAAGATTCGTTGCAGTGAGAGCTTGCAATGAAAGATGAAATGAAGTCGCTTGAGAAAAACAAGACCTGGTATTTGACAAAGCTTCCATCTGGGAAGAAGGCTCTTCAGAATAAATAGGTTTTCAGGGTCAAGGATGAACATGATGGTACCAAACGGTACAAAGCAAGATTAGTAGTCAAGGGATTTCAACAGAAAGAGGGAATTGATTTTAATGAAATGTTCTCTCCAGTGGTGAAGATGACTACCATCAGACTTGTTCTCAGTATTGTAGCAGCAGAGGGCTTGCATCTAGAGCAACTAGATGTCAAGACAACTTTTCTACATGGTGACCTAGAAGAAGATATCTATATGACACAACCAGAAGGTTTTCAGGTTAAAGGCAAAGAAAACTTGGTGTGTAAATTGAAGAAGAGCTTGTATGGTCTGAAACAAGCGCCTAGACAATGGTGTTTGAAGTTTGATAACTTCATGGGAAGAGTTGGTTACAAGAGATGCGACAATGACCATTGTTGTTATATCAAGAAGTTCAAGGGTTCTTATATCATTCTACTACTCTATGTGGGTGATATGTTAATTGCCGGTTCAAACATAACAGAGATCAAGAAGTTGAAGAAACAAATGTCTGAAGAATTTGAGATGAAAGACTTGGGAGCTGCAAACCAAATACTCGAGATGAGTATTTTTCAGAAACAAAGAAGATGGTTCTTTGACACTCTCTCAAGAGAAGTACATTGAGAAAGTGTTAGAGAGATTCAGCCTTAAAAATGCCAAGATTAGAAGCACACCTTTGGGAAGTCACTTTAAGCTTTCTAAAGTTCAGTCACCCAAATCAGATGAAGACAAAGCAGAAATGGCTAAAGTTCCGTATGCATCTGCAGTTGGTAGCCTCATGTATGCAATGGTATGCACGAGACTAGATATTGCTCATGCAGTGGGAGTTGTTAGTCGGTTTATGTCCAATCCGGGAAGAGAACATTGGGAAGCAGTTAAATGGCTCTTAAGGTACTTAAAGGGAACTTCAAAAGTGGCATTGCATTTTAAGGGGAAAGATGTTATTCTGAAGGGTTTTGTGGATGCTGACCTTGGTGGGTGTAAAGAGTCATTCAAAAGCACCACAAGGTATGTCTTTACAGTGGGAGGCACTGCTGTAAGTTGGATGTCCAAACTTCAGAAAAGTGTTGCCCTTTCAACCATAGAAGCGGAGTATATGGAAATTGATGAAGCAAACAAAGAGCTTATTTGGTTGAATAATTTTCTCAAAGAGCTTGGCACGGAACAAGCTGATTGTGCACTGTTTTGTGACAATCAAAGTGTAATACACCTTGCAAAGAACCCTATCTTCCATTCGAAGACGAAACATATACAGTTGAGATATCACTTTATCAAAGATCAAATCAGTGATGGCACTCTGAAGTTAAAGAAGATCAAAGGAACTGAGAATCCAGCTGATATGTTGACTAAGGTTGTTACCTTAGAGAAGTTGAACCTTTGCATAGCATTAACTGGCCTTCAGGTTAATTGATCAGAAGGCCGCAGATGTGTGCAAAATGCAACATATAAATTACATCAAATGAGGCATAAAACTAACATTTTTTTAATACTAATGTTGGAAAAAAATATGTTTCTTTCTTCCTTTTGAATTTACAGGACCAAACGAGACATGCCCGACCCCTCGGCAACATCCCCAAAGCGAAAGCAAGACAACACAGTCTGACCACGGGGTCGTGCCCAGCTGGGCATGGGCCGTGGTCAGGGACCTGCACAAAAGAGAAACCTGTAGAAGCTTCCACGCCCACCACGGGGGAGTGCCTAGCTCAGCACGGGGCGTGGTCAATGCAAAGATACGCATAATCTTGATAGTACAGATAAGAGTTGACCACGGGGCCGTGCCCAGGAGACACGGGGCCGTGTGGGGCCCTCTGCTAACACTTGCAATTAATGAAGGAAGAGAAAAGGCTGGGCACGGGGCCGTGGACAGAGCTCTGTGCAGGCTATAAATAGGGGTGCTTAGTTCACTTGAAAGGCATCCCTTGGCAAACCACTACTCTCCCACTTTGCCACCACTGCACCACCACTACAACACCAACACCCACCACCATCATTCATCATCCATCTTTAGAGTGTATAGTAGTCTCGGGATCCAAGATTGATTGTAAGGGTTCTTGCCAATCAAAGGCCATGTTTGGTTAAGCCTCTTACATCACTTGGTGAAGACAAATCTTTTATGTATTACTTTTGATTTTTAATCTTTCAGCACTTTTTATTTGCGTAATAACTAGTTTCTTATGTTGAAGGTGAATTTTCTTTATCATTTTTCTGTGGTGTCTTGAGGTTACTTTACTGTTTATATAAAGTAAAAGATTGCATCATTCATGTCTTTACGGTCTATATAAAGGCATGTTGACTACCTGGTCATGGGTTAGAGGAATGGTTTGGTAAGGTTCTTGCCTTGTTCAGTGTATAGATCCTGCAAGGACCTGGTTCAAGCTTACGAGGACATACTTCAATACCCACTGGTATTGGATGGCGGGGGTGCGAATAGCTTGAACCCCTCATATGTAAACTACTATTAATACTTTAAACCGACTTCTTGGGATTGTATCCTTGCGGACTCAAACCACTTAGCCGAGGGTAACGTCACCTTCAAAAGACGGGCCTACCACTTTTCGCATTAATAACTAACTTAATTATCTTTCAATATTCCTACCATTTGGGATTGTATCCCTGCTGACTCAAACCACTGGGTTGAGGGTAACGTCACCTTCAAAAGAGGGGCCTACTACTATAACTAAAATAATCTCTTAAAAAGTCCAAAAGTGCAAAAATCATCAAATGATACATTAAAGACGAGTCGGATCCAAGTGATTTTTTCTTGTTTATCTATTTTTATTTTATTTATGTTAGGATCTGAGTTTCTTGTGATTGTGTTTTTGTCTGATTATTATGAAAATGAATGAGTATAAGTGCAGTGGAATAAAAATGGAAACAAACTTTCAACACACAATCAAATGGAAGAATTGCTTTCAACACACATGTTTGTCATGAAATCGGATGATTATATTTATTACAATGATTCAATTACACTTGCATGCATGCAATACAATCTCCCCCTCAGCCTGAGCTCACAGATGGTTTGTTCGTACAAAATGACTTGTGAAGAAAGAGCTAACAGAACAGTACAGGGTACTGTTCTATTTATAGTACAGAACAAACCACTGAAGCATCTTTGCTGACGTCACCATGAAAGTGACATCTAACCTCCTAACAACCTACAACCACTGATCTATACAAGCACTGTTATCTAACCACTTATTACAATACAATACAAAGAGATAAAATAACTACTGCTTCTCATTCCAATGTTATACTCCCAGCAGTGCTTTGTGTCTTTAGCAGTACTTGAACCATGACAGTAGATTGAGCATCAGTGCTTAGTCTTCAACACCCTTTAACAGTCTTTAGCAGTTGTTGAAGATCAACAGTTGTTGTAGACGAACAGTGGATGGAGGTCATCAGATGTTAGGGCCACTTCCAAGGGGAAAGACTGATGCAAACATCTGCTTATTGTGAATCCACTGATCTGATCAAGTTTTGGCTTTATCAACTATTCCTTTGGTAGGGTTCAATCCCAACAATCTCCCCCTGGAACAGATGATGCCAAAACTCTTCATTATTGTTGGATTTTTATTGCTTCATCAAATATTCCCTGACTTGTCCTTTGAATTGTAATTCAAAGTCCATGGAACTTGTATCATCCTCATCCCTGCACAGTGGAAGCTCAAGTAGATCCTGTAGATCTTCAACACCCAGGCCAAGTGCTTGCTCCCTTGATATATGCTTCACTTCACCATTGGATTTGAGCAGAGTCAATACGTGGGTCTGTTTATCAGATTTCCACTTTAGTATTTTTGAATCCAATGGGTTTCTTGGGAGAGTTTTTTTTGTTGATGAGTTTGGAGATGGAGGCTTGGTAATGACTGATTGGGCAGTGTTTGATGTAACACCTGTGCCTCCACGGCCATCAAACAAATACCGAACCAATGAAATATTATATTTCATACTTGGGATTTGTAAAAATATGTGTATCATTTGCACATATCAATTCTTGTTCAAATTTCAAACTCTAAATCGCTTTCTGGAAGGTTATACGCGCACCGATGCGTAAATATAACCAGTTTAATGCAACAAACACTCCGGAATAGTGACATAGGCTTAATATACCTTAAATAACCTTTACATAACTTAGAAATAAGTTTTAAAGGCTTTGGTATGGCAAAATCAAGTTAAATCGCTTACAGGGACTAAATTTGACAAACTGCGAAAGTATGCCAATTTGAACTGTAACAGACATTCCGGAGCATGACCATAAGTTAAACATACCATAAATATCCTTCACATAGCTTAGAAATAGGCTTTGAGGTGTTCGGTATGCTAAAATAAACTTTTGTGTCATTCAGGGACTAAAAGTGTCAAAAAGTGCACAAGTTTGCATTTTCACGCATAACTTACGTTCTGAATACATTCGGACATCCAAAAATTTATGTAAGCATGACTATATTATACTTTAGTGTTTGGCTTGCCAAAAATCCATTCGTCGCGTCATTTGGATCGTTTTTCGCGCTTATGCGCATTCCGTCGTAATTACCCTATGGTCGCTTCGTTTAAGTAGTTGTATGATAGGTAGTTTATATGCCTTAGGTAAATTACCAGAATACCCTTTTCATGTATAATTGGTAATTAAGCATATGTAACCTAAACTTTTGTCACATAACTGATCATGTAACATGTTTAGGCATATAACACTTGTCATAGGACTAGTTAGACGGTCCGAACGCGTTTCACGCGCACGACGCGTTAAAGTAGCATATGTTACCTTAATGGGTCGCGATGGGTCGAAAGCACTTAGGTTTGGTTTCATTGTAGTATGTAGGCCTTGTTAAAACCATATCATATGAGTTCCAACACTCATTTGGTTTACCAAGCCTCATCCTATCCGATCTCCCGATTTAAGTCCGGTTTATTTATATAGTTTTAGATTGCCGACTGATTCCGTGCTCCCTCTAGCTTTGTTTGGTTGTTGTTCAAGACCTCCAAGCATTCTCAGGCGAGTACATTATTCCCCTCTTTTACTGTTTTCAACTGTTTTGGGGTGACTCATATGTGCTAAATATCTTAACAATGATTTCAAGAACGATTACAATGGTTTCAAAAACAATTACAATGTAGTATCAAGAACGATAACAATAGTTTCAAGAACGATAACAATGGTTTCAAAAACAATTACAATGGTTTCAAGAACGATTTCAATAAAGTGAACGAACTTGTTGGTTGTAGTTACATAACCAATGACATTCATTAGCAATGATCAAGCCGACCAGTATTAGGTTATGGTACCATAGGATCTGACAAATCCCGTTATTTTCTATACCCATGGTTATGTGTGGGTATTTTGGGTAACGACTGAATCTGTAATTATTAATTTACCATTTGGTAAGGGTTTGTTAAGAACGAGAACGAGAGCGAGTTGGAACGATGAACGCGTCAAGAAGGTTTGAATGTTATTAGAGAATCGACCATTAAGTAGTTTCACAATTAAAACAAGAACGATTCGAACAATTAAAACAAGAACGATTTGAACGATTAAAACAAGATGGTGTAACGATTGGGTAAACATTTGGACATGATTTACATTTGATCATGCATTTCCACGAAACATAGTATTGATTTGAACCAAGTTTTACTTCAATACTTTGTTTTGTGCGTTTCTCCTATGGTTTAGTTGATGCATTTCACTAGCCATACATATCATTTTGGTTACACATTACATGGTTTACATTTGACATAAACACTTTTGACATTGATTATACATGACATGATTTACATCTTAACATAAACATTTTGGTATATTATTCAATACATTTTGTTTAAACATGGATATCTTACATTGGTGGTTTGTTTGGGTAAGTGATTTGAGTAACGGTGCGTGTGTAATATGATACAAGCATGGTGGATACGCCGCTGGTACTTCCTATATATAAGTGTTTGTATGGTATTACATATTGTAGCGTTATTTGAATCATTTCAGTTTGAGACATAGAACATTTCATACAAGTAACATACTTTTCACAAGACATTTATTTACAAACAACTTTTCTTATACAAACTCATTTTACATGGTTATTCATTTAATCATGCATTATTCTCTTATTCATACATATCACCTGAACTTATTATTTTTCAAATGATTTACAAAGACAAAGCAAATTACAAGGTTCATGACTAAACATTTTCTTAAACAGAAGTCATGAATCTTATTTTCACAAAACCTATGTACTCGCCAGCATTTCTTTGCTGACCTCGTTTTCACATATGTTTCAGGTATTGTTGAATGATATCGTTTGATAAGATGCATGCTCACATAGGACTGGACAAGGCCTTAGTGACTCAATAACAATGATAGATTATGTTTAAATTGTGTATTTAGATTTCCAAACGATGTAATTATTCAATGTTTAATAAAACGAAACATTTTGATATCCATGGTTATGAAACATTAATTCTGTTGCAACACGCCCCGATGTTTCCGCCGCGATTTGTTGTTTTACGCGGTCGGGGTGTGACAGAAAGATGGTATCAGAGCCAATGGTTATAGGGAATTAGGTTATTAGTAATGCTTTGACCTAGTCTATAACCTTCTTAGGACCCTAATGCGAGTTTACTTGCGTTTAGTCATAAAACAATACCATCACCTATCCTTAGGCGACGACCACAACAAGAACATAAATTTCAAAACCGCTTTGAAAACTAATCATCTGTTCTAGGATGATTGATTACTAGGTTTTGAACCCTCTATTGTAAGGTTTTGAACTCTCTATTATATGGTTTTGAACCCCTTTGAGTTTTCAAAACTTCGTCAAGGTTTTGGGTTTTAAATAATGTGAACACGTGCAAACTGGAAGGGTGAATGCCTGTATTCTGGGTTTTCTGTCTAGGCAAGCACTTCGTATACATCTCATCAGACGCGAGACCAGTTGTGCTTACCTGGGAATTCTTGGGGTGAGTGTTCACTTATAGGCAAGCATGTCTTCGCGATACATTATTTTTGACCCATTTACTTTGATTAGTCACCGTCTCATTTGTTTGCCTTAGGTAACAAACAAATGATCGCAATTTTCATGCGTTATCATTCTGTTTTGAATGTCCAATAATCTTTCACCTGTTTCTCCCTATGCCTTTCTTTTTCTTCAAAGAATGTCTCTTCATCACGATGACGCCCAGATATCTGAGCAAGCAGCCAAATTCGCTCAGCGAATAGGCGAAGTAGTCCTGAAGACTGTTGAATTAGCTACTGCCATGTATCATCTCCAGGATGAAGCCACTCAAGAGTCACCAAGACAAGCAGGACCTAGTCAGGCGACAACACCATCAGCCAATAAACCAATCGAGGAATCAAAGACCATGGATGAACGATCCCCTAAGAAGTCAAAGAAGCGAAAGGCTTCTCAGAACTTCGCCATGATCGCTCATGATTCCCTCGAAAATTTTAAGTACTCGTTTCACTCTAAGAAACAAAGTACAGAAAATTAAGTGACATTATGAGTAATCGTGCTTTTCGCACATCTGTGCCTTTAAATCCTTGGTTAGATAACTAAGGGTATTTTCAAATCTCATACCCATTATGTTTCGATTTTTCAACATACACAGTACCAGTATTTCAAAACAATCTTCATGATCTCAAAACATTTCAAATAGTTTGAAAACAATTTTTCTAGATGCATTGTCTATGTTATTTCAAAAACATTGGCCATGTTATTAAAACCAACCTTCCTAATTTCAAAATATTTCATATAGTCTGAAGACAATATTAACACAATACATTTTCTTATCAAGTGCATGATTTCGAAAAGCATCATACATGTCTTTTAAAAACCTTATACAAAATTTCAAAATTCATCTCGTATGATTTTAAAAACATTTTTTTTTATATATCTACCTAATACACCTACTTTATGATTGCAAAAAGTATTATATATAAGGTTTCAAAACGTAAAACCCATTTTTCTTAAAAGAACCCCATGCATAGTTTTCAAAAATATTTTCCTTATACATTGACTTAACCTTCAAAATTCTGCTTCATATGTCGCCTTGACATATCAAGCATCTCAACTTCATAAGCATTTTACATCATGTTTTGACCTAAGCACATCCAGTGCAAGGTTTCAAAACATCTTCAACTTCTAAAATTCATATGGGATCTTTTTATCTTCACAATTAGATCCTTGTGGATGATTATCATTCAAATCAGAGTCCTTAATTGGATTCCTTATGTACCTTAATTCGAACACTTCGGTTCCTAGTAATCAAAATCGAATTTTCTTTTTGAATCTTTCTATCTTTATAGTTGGATTCTTGATAACGTTTAAAGTACAAAATGAAATCCATGGAATGGATTCCTAGTATGCTTTAAATGCATGTACGCAATTTACAAGACAAATTAACGAACAATTTTGTGGTTATGTGATATGTGTTTATGTGTTCTCCTCTATGATTCTGTGTGATCCGATTTTCAAATCCTCATAGAATCTTTCATGTTTTCATATGAGGGATTCATAGTAGGATATTCAAAAGGTACTACCTTAAATCCTTATGGGATTCTACCTGGTAGTTAAGACCCTTGGGTTATATAGTACCACTCCATGATTCATAAGGGACCCTCTTAGTGGTCTAGTCAAAAAGATTGATTCACAATTTGGTTAAAGAACGACATCTAGTGATGTAGCTGAACAGACTCCTTGATAGTCTATTTAGATCATTTATTGATTTAATTTAAAGGACTCTATGGCGGTCTAGTCACGCTCATCACAGGTTCATTCATTTGGTTTTACCCTACACATTATAAAATAGACCGTGTGAACTGTGCAAGGAATTGTCTAATTATGGACGCGTACATAATTATGAAATTTAGTGCACAGAAACCCAGTAAGATTTATTATGTGTAAGAACTGATAGTGACAAAAATAACGAAATGAGAACGATGTAATGGAGGTACGGTGGACGCACCAATGACGCTTCATATACTTGTATATAAGTATCCCTCTTACATTGCAATCATGATGTTATTGAAGATTACTAGAAGTTCAGGACCCTAACCAATGTTGTTCGATCTTTTCAACTTCATGTTTTCAAGCTCTCACAAGTTTCCTCTAAATAAATTTCGGGACGAAATTTCCTAAAGTAGGGGAGACTGTAACACCTGTGCCTCCACGGCCATCAAACAAATACTGAACCAATGAAATATTATATTTCATACTTGGGATTTGTAAAAATATGTGTATCATTTGCACATATCAATTCTTGTTCAAATTTCAAACTCTAAATCCCTTTCTGGAAGGTTATACGCGCACCGATGCGTAAATATAACCAGTTTAATGCAACAAACACTCTGGAATAGTGACATAGGCTTAATATACCTTAAATAACCTTTACATAACTTAGAAATAAGTTTTAAAGGCTTTGGTATGGCAAAATCAAGTTAAATCGCTTACAGGGACTAAATTTGACAAACTGCGAAAGTATGCCAATTTGAACTGTAACAGACATTCCGGAGCATGGCCATAAGTTAAACATACCATAAATATCCTTCACATAGCTCAGAAATAGGCTTTGAGGTGTTCGGTATGCTAAAATAAACTTTTGTGTCATTCAGGGACTAAAAGTGTCAAAAAGTGCACAAGTTTGCATTTTCGCGCATAACTTACGTTCTGAATACATCCGGACATCCAAAAATTTATGTAAGCATGACTATATTATACTTTAGTGTTTGGCTTGCCAAAAATCCATTCGTCGCGTCATTTGGATCGTTTTTCGCGCTTATGCGCATTCCGTCGTAATTAAGCGAACATCGCGTTCGTACGACCAAACGAACCATCATCAGGCATATTTTTGAACATGTTTCAAGTCCACAATGTTTAGGCAACATTTTAGGGCCTTAAAGTTGGCTTTACGGGCCTTAGAAGTGCCGGAAATGGGCTTAAACACGTGCAGGGACTGAAACTGTCATTTCTGAAACTTTGTTCTGATCTGTGACTCCTAGGCGGCCCGCCTCAGTTTCTTAACATCCTTAGGCGGCCCACGTCAGTCCTTCTGCCAGATTAGATGTATTTAACAGCAGGTTCCAGCTGTTCGATCCACATCCACACATTCTCAATCGTCTAGTCAGCGGATAAGAACCTAATTTCAGCCACCATAAGGTTCCGACAAGTGTACGCCTTGGATCATGGCACGTTTTCCATGAAACGATCTTAACGGTTCTCCGAATACTATAAATACCCCATCACCCCAACCTCATTTCTTACAAGAATTCTGATTTGAGAGCTCTAAGTTGAAACCTTTGTTTCATACCTGAGTTCTTGGATCGGGATTAGCATTCGGGGACCCTTCGTAAGTATCCTTTCGTTCTTTTATTGCTTTTCGAGTCTTTCGAGTCTGAAAGTCAAACTTTGTTTGACTTTCTACATTGACCAGTTATGGTCAATGCGAAGTTCGTTTGAACTTCGCAACGTGAGTGTAATCACGTTGGTTATAGTCCCTTGGGACTATGCCTACTGATTACCACGTTGTCTAGGGTCGTAGGGTAAGCGATCTAATAAATCGCTTATACCTCGAACCCGACCCATTTGGTCGATCATTAGGATCCGACCAAATACATTAGGTGACCATAGTAGGTAGGGAATAACCTTCCGAGGTTATACCCTATGGTCGCTTCGTTTAAGTAGTTGTATGATAGGTAGTTTATATGCCTTAGGTAAATTACCAGAATACCCTTTTCATGTATAATTGGTAATTAAGCATATGTAACCTAAACTTTTGTCACATAACTGATCATGTAACATGTTTAGGCATATAACACTTGTCATAGGACTAGTTAGACGGTCCGAACGCGTTTCACGCGCACGACGCGTTAAAGTAGCATATGTTACCTTAATGGGTCGCGATGGGTCGAAAGCACTTAGGTTTGGTTTCATTGTAGTATGTAGGCCTTGTTAAAACCATATCATATGAGTTCCAACACTCATTTGGTTTGCCAAGCCTCATCCTATCCGATCTCCCGATTTAAGTCCGGTTTATTTATATAGTTTTAGATTGCCGACTGATTCCGTGCTCCCTCTAGCTTTGTTTGGTTGTTGTTCAAGACCTCCAAGCATTCTCAGGCGAGTACATTATTCCCCTATTTTACTGTTTTCAACTGTTTTGGGGTGACTCATATGTGCTAAATATCTTAACAATGATTTCAAGAACGATTACAATGGTTTCAAAAACAATTACAATGTAGTATCAAGAACGATAACAATAGTTTCAAGAACGATAACAATGGTTTCAAAAACAATTACAATGGTTTCAAGAACGATTTCAATAAAGTGAATGAACTTGTTGGTTGTAGTTACATAACCAATGACATTCATTAGCAATGATCAAGCCGACCAGTATTAGGTTATGGTACCATAGGATCTGACAAATCCCGTTATTTTCTATACCCATGGTTATGTGTAGGTATTTTGGGTAACGACTGAATCTGTAATTATTAATTTACCCTTTGGTAAGGGTTTGTTAAGAACGAGAACGAGAGCGAGTTGGAACGATGAACGCGTCAAGAAGGTTTGAATGTTATTAGAGAATCGACCATTAAGTAGTTTCACAATTAAAACAAGAACGATTCGAACAATTAAAACAAGAACGATTTGAACGATTAAAACAAGATGGTTTAACGATTGGGTAAACATTTGGACATGATTTACATTTGATCATGCATTTCCACGAAACATAGTATTGATTTGAACCAAGTTTTACTTCAATACTTTGTTTTGTGCGTTTCTCCTATGGTTTAGTTGATGCATTTCACTAGCCATAGATATCATTTTGGGTACACATTACATGGTTTACATTTGACACAAACACTTTTGACATTGATTATACATGACATGATTTACATCTTAACATAAACATTTTGGTATATTATTCAATACATTTTGTTTAAACATGGATATCTTACATTGGTGGTTTGTTTGGGTAAGTGATTTGAGTAACGGTGCGTGTGTAATATGATACAAGCATGGTGGATACGCCGCTGGTACTTCCTATATATAAGTGTTTGTATGGTATTACATATTGTAGCGTTATTTGAATCATTTCAGTTTGAGACATAGAACATTTCATACAAGTAACATACTTTTCACAAGACATTTATTTACAAACAACTTTTCTTATACAAACTCATTTTACATGGTTATTCATTTAATCATGCATTATTCTCTTATTCATACATATCACCTGAACTTATTATTTTTCAAATGATTTACAAAGACAAAGCAAATTACAAGGTTCATGACTAAACATTTTCTTAAACAGAAGTCATGAATCTTATTTTCACAAAACCTATGTACTCGCCAGCATTTCTTTGCTGACCTCGTTTTCACATATGTTTCAGGTATTGTTGAATGATATCGTTTGATAAGATGCATGCTCACATAGGACTGGACAAGGCCTTAGTGACTCAATAACAATGATAGATTATGTTTAAATTGTGTATTTAGATTTCCAAACGATGTAATTATTCAATGTTTAATAAAACGAAACATTTTGATATCCATGGTTATGAAACATTAATTCTGTTGCAACACGCCCCGATGTTTCCGCCGCGATTTGTTGTTTTACGCGGTCGGGGTGTGACATTTGAAGCTTTGGCCAATTCAGGATTTTCTGCTATCATCTGTTGAAGGACCATTTTTATAATGTAATCCCCTTGTGCTATATCTGCTTCTGTTTCTGCATCCATCTGCTTTTGTTTCCTTCTTTGATAAAGGATGGCAGCAGGTGGAGCAATGGATCTTTTGATAGGCAGTTTTTGTTGTCTAACTGGAACCACTGCTTCAGGATAAATAGGCTTTTGAGGAATAGTGGGATCTTTCTTTCTCAACTCTTCCAACCTTTTGTAGGTATCTATCACTTTTTCTTCTTTCCACCTGCTAACCTGGTTCCTTGACCCATAATCAGCAACAATAAGCTCTTCTTTCATTCTTTTCAGCTTTAAAGCCCTTTCTGGTACATTTTTCTTGTACTTTAACCAAACAGGAGGAGTGTGTTTTACTTTGTCTTAGTTCATCTTTTGCACTCTTTCTAACTCCTCTTTAAGCTTACCAATGGTCCATTCTTTATATTGAGCTCTTTCTTCCTTGTATTTCTTGAAAGCCATGATGTGATCAATGTAATCTTTTCTCAGGCTTTCATCATCTCTCTCTGATAGTTTCTGACAATGATCTTTTGAAAACTGCTCCAAAGTTCTGACTTTAGTGAGCAAGTATTGAAAGTATCTTTGAATCTCTTTGTCAGATTTTCCTTCTGTATTTCTTTTAGAGATATCCTCTGCTTGTTGAGCCTTTAACTTCAAATATTCTTCTATGTTATTAGGCCTAGGATAACCTTGAAGAGATGGCAGATTCCTTTTTGCAGGGTCATCTTCAGAGTAGAATGATTTTATCTCCTCTCTAATTGCTGGAAGATCTAATGGATACTGGACTCCTGAAGGAACAATGGCAGTGTTTGGATTTAGAGCTTATACTGAAGAGAGTGGAACAGGGTTTGGAATGGTAGCAAGGGTCAGTGGTTGTGAAAATGTTGGAGGTGGTGAAGAGTCATCTTCCAGTATTATCCTTCTCCTTTTGGGTTTAGGAGAGGTTGGTGGTGTTTTGGTGGGTTGAGTGGTGGCGATTTGAGTGGTAGGTGGCTGACTAACAGCTGTTGAAACAACTGGTGTTTCAACCATTGTTGTCATTACAACAGATGATGTCTTCTGCTTTTTGGTAGGTGGTTTTTGTGGTGATGATGTGATTTTTGGTAAGGCAGTGGATTGAGTGTGTGTTGAAGTGGTAGTGGTGGCAGTTGTTGGGGTAACATCTGTTGAAACAACTGAAGTACCAACAACTGTTGATACAACATGTGTCTTAATATCTGTTGGTTTGGAGGTTTGATGAGAGGAGCTTTTAGGAGTTTGGGGAGTATGTTTTGTGATTCTGGAAGGTGTGGATTTGGGTTGCCTCACTTTTCTAGTGGGTTGTCTTCTTTTAGGCTTAGGATTTTCTTGCTCATCCTTGGGCTCAGAAGTACTCTGTTCTTCCATCTCCATTAAAACTTTCTTCTCCTGCTCAAACCTTGTTTGACCCTTTGTCTCCATATCCATTATCAGCCTTGCTTTTTCATCAGCAAAGGCATTTAAGGTTACATAAACCTTTTTAGAACGATCTGGCCTAGGGATTTCTGCAACCAGACTAGATTTTGAATCTGGTTCAATGTATAGACCATCTTCATATCCCTTTTTCTTCTTAACTTTCTCCCCCTTTTTGGCATCATTAGGAGGATTATCAACAAAAATGATTGAAGGAGGAGCAGAGCCAGTGGTTTTCAGCAAATGGGCCTTAATTGCCTTGATGTTTGCTTGTGTATCCTTGAACCTAGCTTCCATCAAATTTCTGATCTTTTGAATTTGAACTTCATGTTGTTGATCAGCATATTCTCTTTGTTTGTGAAGCAGAGGTTGAAATAATTCCCAAAGCTCAGTGGGAGTAGGTGCAGATGATGGAGCAGATGTTTGAGCTGGTGCAGCAGTGGGTGTTGCCTTTTGTGCTTGTAACAACTGTTGCAGCATAGTTTTGATTTCTGCAACAGATGTGTCAATCTTGTCAACCCTCTCCGTCAATTCTCTATATTTTAAACCATCACCCAACTGAATGGGATCATCTGATTTCCCACTGGCAGTGGTTGTATCAGTAGTTGACTTTGGGAAAGTGTCCCAAAAATCATCCACTGATGCCCCTTTTTCTTGGTACTGGGGACTTCTTCCTTCAGCAGGGGTAACCCGTTTAAGTGAACCAGTGAATACTGGAAACACTCTGGTTCCCAATGAAGAAATTGCCTTCAAGGGAGTCTCACTTATGAAACTACTGTCCAAGTGTAAACTAGTGGGTTCAACACTTGTACTTCCTGTAGTGTAACCTCCTCAGTTGTCGGTGGGTTAGTAATGATAGGGAGCTCAGACTCAGTCACTTGTTGAGGCATATTCTCAGTTGTAGGTGGTTGAGAAGAACTGATTTCTGTCTGAGCTATATCAAGTGCTTCCAACAAGGGTAATATTTGTGGTGGAATTTGGGCAGTGAGTATGGGCGTGGAAAGAGAATTTGCCCCAGGAGCTGGGTTGTGGATGATGGAATCAAGTGATTCCAGAGCATCATAATGTGGTGTCCCTGTTCTTACAACCTGATCTTTTTGAGAAGAAGCAGGAGGAGTTTGAGGCTCAGGTTGAGATCTTTCATCCAACTGCTGTGAGGAAGTAGCAGCAGTGGTTATTGGTGACTTTTGTGTTGTCACAGGTATAATCTCTGGGATGTCATCTTCCAGAGTTACCTTTTTTGTGGGTTTGGGGGGCTTTTGGATATTTTTCTTTTTGTGCTTTTGGGTGGTTTTAGTTGTGGGTTTCACAGCAGTGGTTGTGCTGCTATGATCACCTTGAGCAGTGGGCTCAACAGCAGGTGCCTGAGGAGCAGTGGTAGCTGCTAAATTCTGCTCAGGAACCTCTGTTTGTGTTTTAGAAGGTTTTGACAGCCTTGTAAATGTTTCAGATGATAGGCTGTTTATTTGAATGGGGTTTCCCCGGATAAGCACATGTGCATTATCTTTTGAAAATTTCTTTTGTAAGTAAAAACTTAGAAATCTGGGAAACAAGAGAAATGGTTTCTTATTTTCTTTAATATAATTAATATTCTTAACCATGTCATTGAAAATTTCCTAGGAGTAGTTAAAATTTTCTTCATTCAAAATCGCATAACCCAGATATTGAATTTTCAATGGTATATCATTGAAAGCAGTTGTTTTATTTGACACACACATGAGGAGGGTATGGAACAAAAACCTCATGGCGGGAGGAAAACTACCTTTTTGTAAAGTTCCCTTTTTCATTTCCTCTTCATACCCTCTCTCAAGAAAATCAGTTTGATACTCTGTTTTTGGGAAAGAGTTTTTACCTTGAATATCATTGAGTTCAAAGACCTCTGACAGAGTTTGAGGTGTGATGGTAACAGCAATACCCCGGATTGAAGAATTTATTGCTAAGGGTTTTTTGTCCTTAACATCAAGTTTAGCATTTTTCTAGAATTCTCTTTGGGTATCGATGAAGATAGGAGCATTATAAGTCAATAAAGTTTTGTATTTTGTGGTTGAAAGAGCATCAATGACGGAGTTGAAGGTGTGCTGTCACTTGGTTTTTCAAGTATGCACAGGTAGTTATGAGGAGTTTTGTATGGAAGAGCCATGATGATTTTAGTATGACTGTGAAAGGAAGAAGACGATGAAGGATTTAAGAGAAATGGATGGTAACTGTTTTGAGAAAGGAATTTTGAATTCGATTCGACAGTGAAAACCATGTTTGGGGGTTTGATCAGGGTTTTATAAAGTGGAAAAGTGAATGCTGATGTGGCAGCGGTTACAAAAGATCTGACGGATAAGTACTGTCCACGTGCCAACCTCTGATGAGTAATGGAAGACAGTTGTTTAGGAAACCACTGATGGAACAAGTATCAGTGGTTTTCAGTGGTTAAAACACTGATTTTGAACAACAGTGATTAATAAAGAAACGAGGAAACAAAGGTTGACTTTCAGCAGTGGACAACATTTAGAAGAACAGATGTTTGAACCAAAAACAGTGGTTATGGCAGACTTTTAAGGATTAATGAAAATTTTCATTTTTAGCTATTTTTAAGGATGGATTTTTGATTTTCTGAAAACATTCTAATGCTTTTATTCATAGAAAAACACGATTTTGCCTGTTATTCCATGTTTAGCATGCCAATCCTAAAGATCAAGCTTTCAAAGATGGATGTGTCTAACGCTTTTGTTAGCACATCCGCCAGCTGATCTTTAGTTGGAACATGATGCAGAGAAATCAAACCTTTTTCATAGCAATCCCTCACAAAGTGATGTCTGATATCAATGTGCTTGGTGGTTGAATGAGAAACTGGATTTTTGATGATATTTTCTGCTGCCTGACTGTCCAACATGAGAGGTGTCTTTAGGGCAGTGATACCAAAATCCAGCAATTGATTTTGAAGCCATAACAGTTGGGCTGTACAGTTTGCAGCAGCTACTTACTCTGCCTCAACAGTGGATGTTGAAATAGCTGCTTGCTTTTTGCTTTGCCAAGACACTAAGCAGTTGCCTAGGAATTGGCACCCTCCTGAAGTGGACTTCCTTGTTGTGTTGCATCCACCAAAGTCACTATCTGAGAATCCTGAAAGCTTGATATTTCCATCAGCTGGATACAAGATACCAAGTGTGGGATCACCTTTAAGGTATCTGAATATCGTTTTTACAGGAATAAGGTTTGACTTTCTAGGGGCTGATTGGGATCTTGCATAAACACATGTTGCAAACATGATATCTGGCCTGGAGGTAGTTAGGTACAATAAAGACCCAATCATGCATTTATAAAGAGTTTGGTCAACCAAGTCATCTTTTCATCAGACATGACTATTTTTGTGGTTGCTATGGGTGTACTACATGGCTTGCAATCATCCATCTCAAATTTCTTTAAAAGTTCTTTGGCATATTTGCCTTGATGGATGAAAGTACAATTTTGCAGTTGCCTTACTTGGAGACCTAGAAAGCACTAGAGTTCACCCATTGCACTCATCTCAAACTCAACTGTCATGAGTTGTCTGAACTCTTCACACAATTTAGAACATGTGCTTCCAAAAATGATGTCATCCACATAAATCTGGACAATCATCAAGTCTTTCCCTCTCCATTTTAAAAACAATGTTTTATCAATTTTACCTCTTGTGAAACCAATGGAAAGAAGAAAGGTGGAAGGAGTTTCATACCAGGCTCTAGGTGCTTGTTTCAAGCCATACAAAGCTTTATTTAGCTTGTAGACATGATTTGGATTAAATGGATCCTCAAAACCAGGAGGTTGACAAACATATACCTCTTCTTGAATCTTACCATAGAGGAATGCACATTTAATGTCCATTTGAAACACCTTTATGTTGTGGTTGACAGCAAAGGCCAGGAATAGTCTAATAGCTTCCAATCTTGCTACAGGGGCAAAAGTTTCATCATAATCAATGCCCTCTTCCTGTCTGAAACCTTGAACCACTAACCTTGCTTAATTCTTGACAACAATGCCCCTTTCATCAGTTTTATTTTCGAAGACCCACTTTGTGCCAATAGGACTTACACCCTCTGGCAGTGGTACAAGCTCCCATACTTGTTGTCTTTTAAACTGTTGGAGCTCCTCTTGCATGGCCTCTACCCAGCTATTGTCTTTTAGTGCCTCTTGGTATTTGACTGGATGATGGAGAGATAGAAAACCAGCAAAAAGGCAGATGTTTTGGGATTGACTTCTTGTGAGCACCCCTTCACTGATGTTGCCAATGCTTTGGTCAGGTGGATGAGACTTCAAGAAGATTAAATCTCCTTTGTGTGGAAAAATGGCATTTAATGGTGAGGGCTGCAGATGTGAATCATCTGAGCAAACAACTGTTGGTGACTTTGATGATCTAATTGTGTCTTGAAATGGAGGTGGAGGAATAGGTGGTAATGGTGTGGAAACATGCTGACTTTTATCCACTGTTTGAGGACTTTTATCAACAGTGATTGATGATGTGGAAGCAGGGGTTAATGGGCTACTTTGGTCAACAACTGTTGAGGTAGCAGTGGTTGAGCTTTGACAGCTGTTTTGATAATCTGCTGCTCTACCATTTGATGTAGACTTTTGTTATGGAATGATGACTTCATATCCATAGTCTGATGGAGGACTTTGTGATGGACCTACACTGTTAGTCTTGACAGACACATTTTCAAAAGTAAATTTATCAAGATCAAACAATTCTGCAGGGTTTGCAGGGATTTTCATTGAAGAAAGTTCATTGAACTTTACATTCAAAGTCTCTTCCACTGTTTTGGTCCTTGTGTTAAACACTTTGTAGGCCTTAGCATTGGTTGAGTATCCCATATCCACTGTCTACTTTGGCTACAAATTTTGAAATTGAGTCTTTTAAATTCAAAATAAAGCATGGGCAGCCAAATACTTTAAAGTACGAGATCAGTGGTTTGATTTTATACAGCAGTTCATAGGCAGTCTTTTGATGCCTGGGGTTGATTAAAACTCTGTTCTGGACATAGCAAGTAGTTTTTACTGCCTCTGCCCAGAAAGTTAATGGCAAACCTGAATCAGCAAGCATGGTTCTGGCAGCCTCAATCAATGTCCTGTTCTTTCTCTCAACAACCCCATTTTGCTCTGGTGTCCTTGGAATGCTGTACTGCCTTACAATTCCTTTTGACACACAAAACTCATCCAACTCCCTATTTCTGAACTCTGTGCCATTGTCACTCCTGAAGACTTTTACTGGCAAGTCAAACTGCTTTTCAACATGATGGACAAATTCTTGCAGAATGCCTGCAGTCTCATCTTTGGAATGTAAGAAATAAGTCCATGTAAACCTAGAAAAGTCATCTACAATTACCAAGCAATATCTTTTCTTTTTAAGACTCATGACTTTTACAGGGCCAAACAGATCCATGTGCAGCATTTGCAGGCACTTGGTTGTTTTGGATTCTTCAATGGACTTAAATGAGCTTTTATGTTGTTTTCCTTTTAAGCAGGAAACACAATGCTCAGGACAGGTGAACAGTTTTTGAGGAAGACCTCTTACTAACCCCTGTTTTGACAAAGCAGTGATTGTCTTGAGATTTGTGTGCCCCAATCTCCTCTGCCAAAGTTCTGTCTCTTTGTTAGAGGCAGCTGTGAACAGACAGGCATCAGTCCTGGGGCTCTCTTTTGACAAATCAACTACATAAACATTGCCACTCCTTTGAGCAACAAGTTGGGTTTTTCCATTTTTATTATTTCTTCAATCTTTTTAACCATTTCTGGTCCAACAATCCTACAACAATCCTTAGTGAAGAATGAGCCATAACCCTTATCACTCATTTGTGAGACACTAAGAAGGTTGAATTTTAGATTGTCTGTTAGATTGACATTTTCAAACTTAACATTTCCAGACTGAACTGTACCAGACCCCATCACCTTCCCTTTACTATTATTTCCAAAGGATATATCACCCCCTCCATGAGTTTTGAAATATTTGAGTAGGGCTCTACATCCAGTCATGTGCCTGGAGCCTCCACTATCTACATACCAAAGAATATCTAAGCGTGCAGAAGCTCCATGCACATCAAGTAAAAGGTTAGTTCATTAGGATCTCAAAACCCAATAAGGCTTTGGATGGGGTCTCAACAGTGTCTATGTTAAGTTCAGGTGGATGGACAGTGATTAGCTCATGGGTTTGGACAGTTTTGGAACTGTTTTTCTCTAACCACTGTTAGGGGTCTTGTCCTATTAGCTGTTGATACCCAAAGGGATGCCTGTTCACTCTTGGTTTAGAAGGCCTTTTGTAAGCTTCATAAACATGTGGGACCCTTGGGTATGGTGGTTGACCTTTACCTCTTCGTTATTGGTTAGCAGGGGGTGCATCAGTTGTCACACCCCGACCACGTAAAACAACAAATCATGGCGGAAACGTCAGGGAGTGTTGTAACAGAATTATTGTTTCACAACCATGGATATAAAAGAGTTTCGTTTTATTTATTCATTAAGTAAATTACATTGTTTTAGCATGTAACAAACAAGTTATATATCGACTATCATTGTTATTATGTCACTAAGGCCTCGTTCAGATCCTATGTGACTCATGCATCCTAGCGGTCAACATCAAGCGACATCACCTGAAACATATGTAAAAACAAAGTCAGCAAAGAAATGCTGGCGAGTACATAGGTTTTGTAAGAGTATCGGATTCATGGCTAGTTTACATGTTGCAATACCTTGTTAAAGACCTTGTTTTGAAAAGAGTAAAATATTGCAACATAATTAACCAACTGAAATCAAGCGGGTTATAAATTATAAAACCTTGTAGCCATGATTCTTTAACCCAAAAACATTCGTTTATCCAACTCGTTTAACTTTTTCAAATCGTTTCAAAATCGTTAACTCGTTTAAATCGTCTCCAAATCGTTTAACTCGTTTAAATAGTCTCCAAATCGTTTAACTCGTTTAAATCGTCTCCAAATTGTTTAACTCGTTTAAGTCGTTTAAATCATCCTCGTTTTAATTGTGAAAACTATTTTTGGTCATCTTGCTAATAACATTCAAACCTTCGTGACTCGACTATCTCGCTTCTCGCATTAACAAACCACCAAAGGGTAAGTTAACAATCACAGATTCAGTCGTTACCCACCTAACCTACACATAACCATGGGTGCAGTCTGATAACGGGATTTGTCAGATCCTATGGTACCATAACCTAATACTGGTCGGTTCGGACAAAATTAATGAATGTCGTTCGTTATGTAACTACAACCAACAAGTTCGTTCACATTATCGAAGTCGTTATTAGTTTAGTGTAAACCATCTCAATCATTTTGAAACCATCGTTAAAATATCGAAATCGTTTTGATACATAAGAATCACCCCAAAACAATTGAAAACAGTAAAATAGGGGAACTATGTACTCACATAGTTACCACAAAACATGTAAAAAGAGGGGATCTATGTACTCACCTTTGGGTGCGTTTTTATATGTTAACACAATCCCTCAAATTGTTTATTCGTGCTAAATTAAATAAGAATGATTTAATAATAAAAAACCCACAAAAATACATAAGTTTCTCCGATACTTAGAATTTTCACATAACTTTGAGATTTCTCGAAAAGTTATTATTTTTGATTATGTTGGTGTATTTATATATGTATGAGTTCATATATATATTTTAAAAACTTTGCGACTTGAAAGATTTTATTGGTGACCCTCATCATGTTATAAGCAATATATCTACGATTTGCGCGTCGTAATATATATACTGTGACATAAATTTAATATCGTAATACACATAATATTGTTAACATTAAACACATCATCATACACATATTGTAAAACACATAGCACATTGTAACACATAAAATTTACCCATGAACAACCCATTCTAGTGTTTGTCGAAAAACACTTATTTTAGCGATTCGATAACATTTTTGGGCGCCGGAAGTCACGTATGACTAACCAAACACCAAGTAAACTTAATATAAGTTAAAAAAACTTATTTTTATATCAAAATATCACTTTACTTACTGATCTAAAACAGTTTTATAAAAATCCTCCGAAAAGCCGATTTTTAACCGTTTTACCGCATAGTTTTACATCAAACATTACCCTAACCATCCCAAATCGAAACGACTTGATATTTTGAGATAACCCATGTTATTTACTGAATAAAATAATGGTTATACCCATGATAGTGCAGGTCTCACATAAAGCACATAAATCATGCAAATTTCACATATTTTACCACTTTTTAAGCTATATGTACAACATGCAAAGCTATCAAACCTATGTCAAAGTTTCATGCCATTATAATATACCAAATAATGTTATTTTTAGTGTTTATAATCTGTTCTAAAACATTTTTGTCATATAACCATCTTTTTATCACTTCTTGAGCTTTAAATCAACATGTATTCTCATGTACAAGTGTCTAAAGCACACTATCATATCATCAACATTTTATATGAGTTTAGATGCATCAAACATGTGATTTATTCATGTTTATTTGCTGATGTAATTGAACATTTATCATATCATGCATAAATCATCGAACACTTGCATTTTAACTATCATTCAAGAACAAGCAACAACTTAAACAAGTATTTACCAAAGATCAAGCTCAAAGCTCATACACACATATATATATATGTACGGTTATATGCACACATATACACCATCATTTTTATTTTGTATCAAGACCCATTTCTTTTTAGATTTCAAGTTTTTGAAAAATTCCAAGATTCAAGAGAAACTTCAAATCATCAAGAACAACCAAGAATAAAGCGTATGATTTAAACATAAATTTTATACCTTCAAGATTCAAGTAAGTTTTTGGATGGGATTTTGATGATATGGAGCTTGAAATCACTTGAATGCACCTTGGAAACTCCTTTGGATCTTCACACCAACTTGAAATATGCTTGAAATGGATCTTCAAGAACAAGTTTGAAGATTTGAAGATGGGAGTGATGGTGGTGTGGACGGTTGGGAGAGAGAGAGATGGAGGAAGATTGAGTGAAGATGTGGAATGATGGAGTATATAAAGAACAAGATCAAATAATATCCAAGTGAATCCAAGTAATATCTAAATAAAATCCAAGAAATATCATGAAGGATCATATAAGATCTTGGAAATATATTGGTGGGGTCCCCTTATGGTGACCGTAAATCTCAAGGGGGGGGGGGGGGGGGTTAAATGAAATTTTTGATGGTAAAAATAGATAAAAAAAAACAGGTATTTAACTGGATACCGGGTATTTTATCTAGCGTTTAAATCCCGGTTTATGGCGTTCTAAATTATTTTTATTATTCTATAAAAATAAACTCGCCAAAATATTACTCAAATAAATTTCAGTTGCCAAGACTGGCTGTGTTGTCTGCATTTTGCAGTATATGCACTGTGTTGCGCAGTAACACGCGGTACGCGCTTAAACTTGAAAAATAACGTTTTAAGCGTTTTAATTTATTTTTCAACACGAACCTGATTAAAATAAAATTTTAATCATAACAGAATATTTTTCAGGATTTAAATATTATCCGGGCGGTCACCAACGTTCGTTTCGCAGTTTTGTCGTAAATAGTTCTAAAGTTCGAATAAACATGTTTTTGCCATATCGAATCCTTCGAAACTTATATATATGTTATGTAAAGGGTATTTAGGGTATGTTTGGCTTATGTCACAGTTCCGGTGTGTACGTCGCGCTAAACTGATTACGTTCATGTAACGGTTTATGATTTCACTTCCAAAACAGTTTTGAGAGTTCGGAATTGAACAATGATTGAAAACGTACTAATGTCACAAATAATTAAACAAATATTGAAATTAAAACACTATATTTTATTAAATACAAAGTTTTTCAGAACAGTACAAGGGTTAAAATACACAGATGTCACATCAGTCACCTGAACTTCTCTTTTACAAGAAGTTTGGTTCAGCTGTTTTGTAACAGCTGTTTGAACTGGCACAAACAGTGGTTGGTTCTTGACAGATGATTTTGATGAACTCATTGGTGTTTTTGAAATGTACTCTTCCTTTTTGACCTCAAAGGATTTCAAGTACACACACTGCTGAGTAGAATGGTTGGTTTTACCACAGATGGTGCAGCTTTGTGAAGGCACAATAGTACTTGTTTTGTTAAGATCATAAGCTTTTAAGTGAAAACAATCTTTGGTCAGGTGATTTTTCTTTTCACATAAGTCACAAAACAGGTTTTTAATCTTTTCTCTTTTCTTCTTCTTTTCAGACTCCTTAGCAACATAGTTTTGAACTACTGTTGGGATGTCCTTAAGAGGAATGACTTTGGCCTTAGGAGCTTTGACACCATCTATAGCTGTGAAGTCCATAGGTTTGAAGTTTTCAAGAATGTCACACTTATCAGACCATGTGGGTTTGAATTGGTATTTCTCAATCTCCTCAAAAGTTGAGGACCCCACAGATCTTTCCAAAGTGATTTTGTTACCAGGTTTGTCAGTTATTTTTAACTTCTTGGCCATTCTTGTTGGTTGGTATGATTTTAACAGAACCAGCTTGATTTGCAGCAGTGTTTTCAACTTGGTAATTTTTCTAAACCCTATGCCAAATTTTACATTACTTTCAAGCTGTTTTTCAAGCATAATTTCATAACCTTTACAGGATTCCACCCATTTTTCACAAGTGATTTAGGTGGCTTCCAACTCCTTTTTGCAAACTTGATATTTTTCTATCATAGTATGGAGTTGGTCCTTGGTTATGCTATGCTCTTGTTTGAGACTGCAAATTTCATTATCTTTTTCAGCCAATTTGATTTTTAGTTCTTTTAAAGACTTTTCAAATTGTACTTCATCATTTAACACTCTATCCCTAAGGTTTTCATTCACCTCTTTGATGTTTGCAAATGCTATGATGTATTTGTCTGAACAAAAGTTTTTAAGAACCTGAGATGATACCTTAGCTGCAGCCATCATGGCACAATCACAAACATGCTCTTTCTCATCCGACTTTTTCTCTTCTCTTTCACCTTGTTTCTTTTCTTCTTCTTCTTCAGACCAGGGGTCAGACAGTGGTTCCAACAGGGGTTCTGAATTTTCTCCTAACAGTATTTCATCAGCAACAACAGTAACCACTGCTTCAACAATTTCATCCACTGTTTCAGCATTTGACTGTCCTTCTTCAGTTTCCAGCCCTTCTGGTATTGACTCTAATGCCATAAAACAGTATTCATCATTAGAAGCATCATTAGTAGCATAGTGTGCAAAATTTTCATCACCTAGCTCATCAGGTAAGCTGCTCCAGTCAACAAAGCCTTGGGTGAAAAAGCTTTGTTGATCTAGTTGAACCACTGTTGGTGCAGCTTGTTGAGGTGCAACTGGTTGCACTTGAACCTGAGGGACAGGAGCTTGGACATACTGAATTTATGGGACAGTGGTTTGGACATAATGCACAGGAACAGGGGTTGCAGGATGTGCATAATGGGAAGTGTTTACATGGGCAGTAGGGGTATATTGGGAATACTGCACAATGCTTTGGTTATTTTGTGGCCTTGGACTAAGGTGAGTGATAATAGGTCCATTGGTTTGACTCCTACATTCCCTAGCAAAGTGACATAACCTGTTGCACTTGTAGCATTTGATTTTTGCCTTATCCAACCCTACTTTTAGATTCCCATGCAACCCTGTGAATTTTCTCCCTGTCCTTTTGTAAAACTTGTTGGTTCTAACACTCAGCAGTGCAAGTTGGTGTAATATGTCCATTTCCTCTAAGTCAGTTGGATCAAAATGCTGAAGATCATTGAGTTCAAAGCATAGATTGTCAGAGTTCTGGCTTTCTCCATTTGCTGTGAAAGCATAATTGGATGAGTGAGGATCAGAGTTGAAGTTTCCACCAACAGTTATGTCAATAAAATGATCATAACTCTGATCCTTACTACTGCCAGACTCTTCCTGACCCAAAAGACCTGTGTTACCAAATGAATAGTCATCTGCAACTTTTCCAGACTCTTGCAACTTCTTTTTTTGGTTTAACTCCCTTTCATATGTCAGGAGTCTACCATGAAGTTGGGTCAGTGTCAGATCTTTGAACTCAACAGAGTTTCTGGTTACAAAAGCAATTTTATCCCATTTTTCAGGAAGTGACCTTAAAAACCTGCTGTTTACAGTTGATTTAGGAAATTCAGTTTTAACAAGCCTATGTTCACTTATGAGACAACTAAATCGCTCAAACTGCTGTGTCAATGTTTCACCGTTAATGTGACAAAAGGTTTCATACTGTTGGTTCAAAATTTCCCTATTGTTTTCAATTACTTATTCAGTCCCCCCAAACTGTTCCTTAAGTGCATCCCACAACTCTTTAGCAATATTACAGTGTAACAGCCCAGCATAGATCTCATTAGGTAGTGCGGATGCAACTACGCTGAATGCCTTGGCATCTAGTTCAAGTTTTTGAAAATCCTGATCAGTGTGGTTCTCTAATTTCTTAGGAACAAAAACCTTTAGATCCTCAGCACTCGGCACCATTGGAACATGTGGTCCATAGATAACCGATTTCCAACATCTAGTGTTCTGTTGGGTTAGGATGTGACCCATCCTTTGCTCCCAGATGTTGTATTCATTTCTCTTCAACATAGGTGGTTTGAAGAGAGAACCAATGTTATTGTTCATATCTTGTGATTGTGACGTCATCCTGGTTGTTTTACAGGCACTGATTAATCAACTTTGCTCGTGATTAACCCTTACTCTGTTTTTCAATGAAACGAACAATTAATAAGTATCAACGATTTTGAGCCGAACTATTTACGTCAAAATGATTGTTAGATCAAGTTTGACTGTCCAAGCTCTGATACCAATTGTTAGGATCTGAGTTTCTTATAATTGTGTTTTTGTCTGGTAATTATGAAAATGAATGAGTATAAGTGCAGTGGAATTAAAATGGAAACAAACTTTCAACACACAATCAAATGGAAGAATTGCTTTCAACACACATGTTTGTCATGAAATCGAATGATTATATTTATTACAATGATTCAATTACACTAGCATGCATGCAATACAATCTCCCCCTCAGCCTGAGCTCACAGATGGTTTGTTCGTACAGAATGACTTGTGAAGAAAGAGCTAATAGAACAGTACAGGGTACTGTTCTATTTATAGTACAGAACAAACCACTGAAGCATCTTTGTTGACGTCACCATGAAAGTGACATCTAACCTCCAAACAACCTACAACCACTGATCTATACAAGCACTGTTATCTAACCACTGATTACAATACAATACAAAGAGATAAACTAACTATTGCTTCTCATTCCAATGTTATATTCCCAGCAGTGCTTTGTGTCTTCAGCAGTACTTGAACCATGACAGTAGATTGAGCATCAGTGCTTAGTCTTCAACAGTCTTTAACAGTCTTTAGCAGTTGTTGAAGATAAACAATTGTTGTAGACGAACAGTGGATGGAGGTCATCAGATGTTAGGGCCACTTCCAAGGGGAAAGACTGATGCAAACATCTGCTTATTGTGAATCCACTGATCTGATCCAGTTTTGGCTTTATCAACTGTTCCTTTGGTAGGGTTCAATCCCAACAATTTATCTTTTCATTTTTAGTTTAATTTTCATGTTTCAAACTTTTCTCAAAAAAATTTAAATTGATTAGACGTTGAGGATAAACCGCTATTAAAAGCTCTTGTGTACTTAGACGACCTCAGTATCTTACCAACACAATACTATGCTCACGATGGGTGCACTTGCCCAAGTGTGTGTTTAGTGTTAGTAGAATATCGGGTTTTATAAATTTAAAACTTGACTAATGTGTAAAATGGGCTTAAAATATCAATAAAAATATATCACGCTTTGCACACACCAAGTTTTTGGCGCCGTTGTCGGGGAACACAAGGATTTTAAGAAAGCTTAAAATCGATGGCCTATTCGTTTTTCAAAACCTTTTCAAAACTGCGCACACATTTTTTTTTCATTTTTAGGAATTTTTGCATAACAGTAGTCTGAACACGGGGCCGTGCTCACTGAACATGCCCCGTGCTACACAAAAATAGCAAACATTTTTCAAAACGCCCAGATACAGACTCTGACCACGGGCCGTGCTCACTGACCACGGGGCCGTGGTGAGCCTCTGTTTCAGTTTTTGATTTTGTTTTCTGGTCCCGAGACTTTTGTGATCTGCTGAATAATTCTCATGGATCAATACTCAGGAGGTTACAATTACTACTATGAAGAGGATGATTACGAAGAAGAATATTGTACCATTTGCGGTAATCCTCACTCGGTACAATATTGTGACCTTTTCGAACCATGAGGAACCAAGGTATGAGTCATCTCCATCATACACTCATTATGAGGAACAATGGTGTGAACCATCTACCTCATATGAGTATTATGAAGAACCAAGGTTTGTGTTGGAAGCTATATGCCCAAGACACATATTAAATTGATGTGGCTAGTATGTTATGATCCAAGTCGTGTCATACCCAAAAACAAGCTAGACAAACA
>JARYGA010033356.1:0-30129 GCA_030545235.1 Helianthus tuberosus | reverse complement strand
GTTGCATTGCATCAGCACACAACCAAGACCCTGAATGGAAGCATCACAATAAACCACAAAATCCTCGGTACCTTCAGGTAGAGACAAAATCGGTGCACTGCAGAGTTTCTGTTTCAAAAGTTGGAAAGCATCCTCCTGCTTGTTTCCCCAAAAATATACAACACCTTTCTGTGTCAACGAGGTAAGAGATTGAGCGATCTTCGAGAAATCCTTGATAAATCTTCGATAATACCCAGCGAGACCAAGAAATTGTCGCACCTCCGAAGGATTCTTTGGTGCCGCCCAATTCCTGATAGCACCAACCTTAGCAGGATCCACGTGTATCCCCGATTCATTCACAATATGGCCAAGGAAGTGTACCTCTCGAATCCAGAAGTCACACTTAGAAAGTTTCGCGTAGAGTTGCTCCTTCCTCAGGAGCTCCAAGATTAGACCTAAGTGTCGCTCGTGGTCCTCCTTGCTCTTGGAGTAGATCAAGATGTCGTCAATAAACACGATGACAAAATCGTCAAGATACGGCTTGCACACACGATTCATAGGTCCATGAAGACTGCTGGTGCGTTTGTCAATCCGAACGGCATAACCAAAAACTCATAATGTCCATATCGCGTTCTAAAAGCCGTTTTAGGAACATCCTCCTCTCGAACTCTCATCTGATGATAGCCCGACCTTAAATCGATCTTCGAGTAAAAACTTGACCCTTGCAACTGGTCAAACAAGTCGTCAATGCGTGGTAAAGGGTAGCGGTTCTTGACGGTCACTTTGTTGAGTTCTCTATAATCAATACACATACGGAAAGATCCATCCTTCTTCTTTACAAACAAAACTAGGGCACCCCAAGGCGAAGAACTAGGTCGGATAAAACCTCTATCCAATAGTTCTTGGAGTTGATTCGATAGCTCTTGCAACTCTCCTGGTGCAAGACGATAAGGAGCACGAGCAATTGGAGCTGCTCCTGGCATAAGGTCAATATGAAATTCCACTTGACGACGTGGAGGTAAACCAGGTAACTCTTCAGCAAATACGCCAGGAAACTCACGAACAACTGGAAGATCCTCGATCTTCCTTTCTTCAGGTTGCAAATCGGTGACAAGAGCTAGAATAGCAGGGTAGCCCTTTCGTAGACACTTCTGGGCTTTCATGACTGAGATGATGCCGACCATGGCACCACTACGATGACCCTGTACTGACAAGGATTCCCCACTGGGGAGAGGGATACGCACGATTTTCTCTTTACAGAGAATTTTCGCTTGATTCTTAGACAACCAATCCATGCCAACGACCACATCAAAACTTCCAAGAGTAACGGGGAGTAGGTCAATGTCGAACACTTGACCCCAGAGATCAAGTTTACAGCCAAACAGAACATTTGAAGCTTCTATCGATTTACCATCAGCTAATTCTACTACATGCTTATTTACAAGAGGTGTGGGAGTCAACCCTAACTGACGACTGAACCCCAAAGACACATAACTCCAATCGGCACCAGAGTAGAATAAAACAGAAGCAATCAGATTGTTCACAGAAAACGTACCAGTCACAACATTGCCATCGTTACGAGCTTCCCCAGCTCCAATAGTGAACACTCTCCCATGCGCGCCATTTCCACCATTGCCCCCATTGTTGTTGTTTCTGTTGTTATTGTTCCCATTGTTGTTGCCACCAACATTCTGATTTAGTTGAGGGCAGTCTCGCCTGATGTGACCCTCGGCTCCACACTAAAAGCATCCCTTACGGTCTCCACGGTTTTGCTGGGGCTGTTGCCTTTCCTGCTGCTGTGGCAGTTGCTGTTGCAGGGTGTGCTGCTGCTGCTGGTTCGGAAGTGAAACCCTACAATCCCTGGCCATATGCCCCACTTTGTTGCACCTGTGACATACTCGGGTACACTGTCCCCGATGGTGATAGTTGCACTTATTGCACTTTGGTAGTTTTCCCGCGTAAGAACCCTGACCCGAACTATTGCCCTGGCTTTGATTAACGGAGGACTGACTGAAGCTGCGATTGATGTTATTGTCCGGCCGCTTCTGTGACTGATTCGAGTTTGTCACCTTATCTACATCATTCCATTTCCGCTTGCTATCAGTAGAGGGCGTAGTAGCTGTGGTTGCAGCAGCAGTAGTGGCAGAAACACGCGGTGGTAGCGAGCCACGCTCCACCTCCTGGTCGGTGATCTTGTGAGCCAAACGGATAATCTGAGGTAAGTTGTTGATTTTTGCTGCAGTAACGAAGCCCTTAACATGCGGGGCTAATCCCTTGAGATACAGCTAGATTCTTCGGTGTGGAGGTCGTGACAAGTTAGGGCACAAAATTGCTAGTTCATGCGATCGTTTCGTGAATACCTCGATCTCCGACCCCACCATCTTCAGATCATAATACTCATTCTCCAGTTTCTGAATCTCATCACGAGGACAATACTCCTCCCTCATCAACTCCTTAAAATCGTCCCAAGTAGTGGCATTTGCCATCTCAATGCCCAACATCTGAACCTGGGCATTCCACCATGTCAGGGCACCATCCTCGAGTGTGCCTGTAGCATACTTCACTCTGTCCCCAGAAGGACAGTTACACATCGCAAACACCGATTCTGCCTTCTCAAACCAACGCAGAATTCCTACAGCCCCTTTAGTCCCACTGAAGGTCTGTGGCTTACAATCCATGAACGTCTTGAACGTACAAGCAGGTGGATTGTTTTGATTTTGTTACGCTTGCTGACCTAATGGACAAAAGAAAATACAACACAGGGGTAAAAGTTGTGTACGCGACACAAGAATAAAGGGTAATTGGCACATATCGTACCAGCTTGGTAGACTGCCAAAGCCCCAGCCACACGTGTGTTAATCAAGTTTGTCAGCTCAGCCTGGGTTATCGCAATGTGACCACGTCCGTGACCTCGTCCGCTCATGATTCTATATAAGAGAAGGGAAAGGTCAAGAGTCGAGATAAAGTAGTAGTTAAACTCACAACAACTTCTACAGATTGCAAAGTACATCAGACAACAAAGCGGAACCCTTTTCACACTCGTTAGATCTCACTGGGACTCGTATGCACCCCACAGTATTATTATGTGTGCACCCACAATAATAATGCGATTTTCATGTTTATCTCAGCTCCTCCCAACTCATGCTAAAAGGTTCCTCAAGTTCTCGCAAGAAAACAAAACACCACAAACATAAACCACGAAAAGCTAACAGGATATTGCACTGTGACTCTATCAATCACATAACTCAGGTGAATGCACATGTATTCAGTCTGAAATGCTAAGTGTGTGCAATCACATGCAACATTGTACATATGTGTATACTAGATATACTATGCAATAAGTAAACGAGAGACCCCCGAACCTTGCAATCTGGAGCTGAGTGTCATGGTCGCTTTCTAAACTGTTCGGTTATAGTCTTATTTTATAAAAACGTTTTAAAACCTAGTTCACTATAACCAGTGGCTCTGATACCAAACTGTCACACCCCCAAAAACCACATGCGAATACACCGCGGGACGTGTGACGTACCAGGATCCAAGCCACCAATTTCATTGAACCAATAATAAATCATTACCAAATTTATGTTTATTAAATGAAGCAATCATAAATGTCAAACAAGAGTCATCAGATTCAGCGGAAGCAAATGACAGAATAATGTTTAAGGTATTCCCAAAACCAAACGTAATAGCGTTTAAATAACATTCAATCAATCCTCAGCGACATGACCATGACCACTCCAGCCATCCAGATAGCAAGTTCCCTTCCAAAGTACCTAACGACCTGCGAGTATGCAACAAGGGTATCAGACAACGCTGGTGAGTTCACGGTTTTTGCGAAAACGTTAATTACCAAGTGTTAAATCCAGTTTGTTAACAAATTCGAAAGTAATGTTGATAATATCTCGATACTGAACAAGACGGCTCCTGATGTATGTTTTACCCGTTCCCCAGTGCTCCTATCAAAGCACTGGGCATGACTGGGTCATTAGTTCACACCCGTCCTCTCCGGTACGGGGTGAGGGTGCCAAACCTAAGTAGCGCTACCAACTAATACCCCGGTACCTCTCCGGTAACAAAAGAAGAGACTTAAGAGTGATAGAGTGAGATTATTATCCAACATCCCAGTTTTACCCAAAAGACTTATCCCTCCCCGGGATACCCACTTACTGTCCCAACCACCGGGACGCATGCTTAAGAGTAGTGAACTCACTTTGGTTTGTGCGGTTTGACTATTTACTCGTACACACTAAATCAGTCAACGCCTACGGCATTCATGTATGCGTAATCAGTTTCACATTCTCAAGGTTCACGTATAAATAAAAGTCATAGTGTGCATTTTCAAGCAGTGATTCTCAACTGGCACATAGCAGTTAAATAATTCATTCACATCACAGTTCACATGTATGTTCTGTAACAATGCCTAACAGTTAAGTGTGCTATGCATAAGAAATAGATCATGTCTCCTTGGTCACAATTAATTATCGTTAACAGTAAGTACCATGATTTCATTAACATAATCAACCATCAACAGAATCAACTTAGTTCACTGTGTTTGTTTACCCTCTTGACGAAACACCCCTGCTTCGTCGTGATCCCATTGACGAAACAACCAGGTTTCATCGTGATTCTCCATTGACTAAACACCCATGTTTCGTCGACATGTGTGTTTCGTCGACATGTGTGTGTTACGTCGGGAAAGGATTTTCGTCACATGCTTAACAGTTTAAACTATGCACGCACAGAAAACCCTAATCATGCTGCCAAGAACCATAATTAATCCGATTGCCATCATTAACCATTTGACAGTTTCTATTCCGATCCAACCAAGATTATGCACCCTCATATCACCATCTAACTACTCGATAATCATGCATAACATAACATACATACAACAAATAGAATTTATCAGATCCATGTAGCGAATCATGAATGAATACGAGACATCACATTCTCATCCTGCATGTTCTCGTCTACTGATTAATCAATAACTAAGGGGCTGTTTGGCAACATCTGAATGGTTAAGTGCTGAACCATTAAGACATCTGAACCATTAAGTTCTGAACCAGTAAGTGGTCTGAACCATTAAGAGCCTATATAATGCTTAACCGTTCAAAGACAAATGTCTGACCATTCAGATTAGAGGTCTTAACCATTCAGACTCTGTATAAATCTTAACCATTCAGAGGCAAATGTCTGAACCATTCAGACATCTGCTCGTGAAACAACAGTCTGAACCATTAAGTGCTGAACCAGTAAGAGGTTTGAACCATTAAGAGCCTCATTAAGAGGTAAACAAACAACCTCTAACAAAACCCTAGTTAACACAAGATTACAATCATCAGAATCCCATCAATCAAAATCATAAATCGACACAAACACTAACCCTTGTTCACAGTTTCAGATCATACGGGACAGGTTTCGATAGCAAATATCAATAGTTCAACAAGATTACAATCGGGTATAACAAGAACTCGAATCTAATATAGATAGAATGCTAACCGATCGATGGAATAATCACGAAGGTGCAAGAGAACTTCCGGGAGGATGATAGGTACTGCCGACGGTTGTAGAGAGAGTTAGGGTTTGATAACTATTTCTTTTCGTATCGTGTGAAAACAGAACAATATAACGAGTCGTTACTGAGCCTCACCTGGGCCACAAGCCCATACAGCGAAATACCAGTATTTCGTAAAACAGAGGTGATGACGAAACATTGATGTTTCGTCGAACAGAGTTGATGACGAAATACCCTATTTCATCGAGCGAGTAATGTGGGGTTAAGTGTATAATCTTAAAGAGTTATTAAACATGCACAATTAATCATATGTCAAACAATAACACAACATATTAATCACATATCAAACGTGCAAAATTACAATGCAAACAAGTTATGAAACAAGCCACGTGTTGAGGAAAGACCTTGAAAACTCGGGTTGTCACACTGCGTATAGCTCTATACGCAACGTATATAAACCCTTGTTTTCTGTGCAATGATTGCTGATCAGGCCCTGAAACACATGCAAACTATACGCATCGTATAACTCTATACAACTATTCAATGCGGATGCTCTCATACTATCATTCAATTCACATATTAAATTTCACTAGAAAATTTACTTTCTTTTTTGTTAAATACTTTACTTCTTCACAACTTTCCTCCTCTTCTTAGTCAATTTCTTTCATTTTTTTACTAAAGAATAATTAGTATTTGCAACAATATATTTTTGTATAACATTATCTTTTATCATTTGAATATGAATCTGGATCACGAACTCATTAACTTGGTTATTGGTTTATGAAATTATCCATCCTTTAATTAATTACCTGAAGAAAATTTTTTTCCTCACATAAGGGGAGGCGGGGTGGTCCGTGTGTATAGAGGTAACCCTATACGTCGCGTATAGAGCTATACGATGCGTAGGTAAAGGCAGTTTGAACTAGGGTTTGGTGTGCATATAGGCATATTGGTGTGCAAATATGCACACCCTATTGATAAAGAGAGAGATGATAACAACATTTAGAGAGAGAACCCAATATATATACATAGGATCAAGATCAAGGGAAAACCACTAAAAACACTTAGGGGTTGTTTGTTTACCTCTTAATGAGGCTCTTAATGGTTCAGACATCTTACGGGTTCAGCACTTAATGGTTCAAACTGTTTGTTTCACTAGTAGATGTCTGAAGGGTTCAAACATTTGCCTCTGAATGGTTAAGCATTTTACAGAGTCTGAATGGTTAAAACCTCTAATCTGAATTGGTCAAACATTTGCCTCTGAATGATTAAGGATTATACTGGCTCTTAATGGTTCAGACCTCTTACTGGTTCAGCACTTAATGGTTCAGACCTCTTACTGGTTCAGCACTTAATCATTCAGATGTTGCCAAACAGCCCCTTAGTTCAGAAAACGCCATAAAAAACTGGTTGAAAAATGCCATAAAAACACTCACTTCAGAAAAACTCTATAAAAAACCCAGTTTAAAACGCCAGAAAAAACCCACTTCCTTTTTTTCGAAAAATATATCAATAGTATACTCGTTATAAAGATAAAAAAACGCTGAATTTTATGGTGTGATTTTTCTGAAAAAATAATCGTGTATAAAAAGTTCTTGGCGTTTAAATATGATCGGGGGAAATGGCATGTGACTAGCATGTGCACCCTTGTTTGGATCTTCCTATTTTACCCCTCCTGGTGGTTCCAATGCCCCTAGTATTTACAGAAATAGCACCGCATCAATCTCAGCCACAAACCACTAAGATCTTATGGCTGAGAATCGTTCTCACCGTTCTCACACTTTGAGGCGTTTTCTCCTAGTCCTGTTCCTATATATATATATATATATATAGAGAGGTAAAGGATCCTATACAAAGTCATACTTTTGTAAGAAGTGTGAGAAATAATTTGGTGATCACAAGTGTCCTCTATCTTAATTAATTCAAAAGGGTATATTAGTAATTTACCTTTCTTATCAATTAATTGAGTTTCAAGATAACTGGAAAAAAAACTGTCGTCCTATTTTTTTGCAAGATCCAATTCGATTTTCACCTACGTATCATTTCTTCATCATCTTAATCGCAACATCTTTTAATCGTATATTGTTCATATCTTCTTTTCATCATCTTTAAATTGCAATACAATGTTTTTTGGATTCCAGATAAAACACCATGACTTGAATCATAGTCAATGTCTCCAGAATGTATCCAGATGTTTAAAAACACCACGCCATGAACAATGTCTACAAAGAAAACACCATGCCTTGAATCATACTCATGGTGTTTTAAATTCTGGGAATGTTTTGTATTGATTCTCCAGATGTTAATACACCATGGATGTAATCACAATACAATGTTTTTTGGATTCCAGATAAAACACCATGACTTGAATCACAGTCATGGTGTTCTAAAATCTGGGAATGTTTTGTATTTGATAAAACACCATGACTTGAATCATAGATGTTTAAAACACCACGCAATGAACAATGTCTCCAAATAAAACACCATGACTTGAATCATAGTCATGGTGTTTTAAAATCTGGGAATGTTTTATATTGATAAAACACCATGCCTTGAATCATAGATGTTTAAAACACCACGCCATGAACAATGTTTCCAGATAAAACACCATGACTTGAATCATAGATGTTTAAAACACAACGCCATGAACAATGTCTCCAGATAAAACACCATGACTTGAATCATAGTCATGGTGTTTACGATTTTTATACAATGTCTCCAGATAAAACACCATGACTTGAATCATAGATGTTTAAAACACCACGCCATGAACAATGTCTCCAGATAAAACACCATGACTTGAATCATAGTCAATTTATCCAGTTGTTTTAAAACACCATGCCATGAATCTGATTACAGTTCTCGTTATGATAATGTATAACGAATATGCAACCAGAGACCTCCTACAATTAAGGTGAATCATTAATTCCGATATTTAAGGAAAAAGGTGTAAATGCACTATTGCCCTTCAATTTTACATAAGGTCCCTCTATTTAAAACACAATTTACATTTTTATACCCTATTGATCTCAACCATTAGATCAAATATCCAATGGTTTAAAACACTTCTTACCCTTCTTACATTTTAGACACTTTTTACCATATCCCTACCCTATATATATATATATATATCAACTTGTCTTTTTGATTTCTATGAAAGGCCCTACTGGTCAACCATACTGGTCAAGAACAACATGAAAAACATCAAAGTCTGGTCATAACCACATGAAGATTATAAGATAATTCATAGAAAACATGTATGTTAATGAACACGTGAGATAAATAAAATAAAAATCTAATTAAAACCTGAAGAACAGGTGTTTTACTTAATTTAACCTTGAGTAGTTTTTTTCCTGGATCTTCACTCACATTCAATTCACTAAGTCGTTCTGATCCACAATCAACTTCTAATGTTGTCGACATTGATGCCCGTAAACCTTAAGAAATGAAAAGGTACAAATCAAAACCAAATCAAAAGAGAAACATTTGTTCTACAATAAGTGGAAAAGCGAACGACGGTGACTTTCTTCCGGCACCGTTATTCCACCATCTTTGTCGCTCTCTCTAAATGTAGAGTATATGTATGAAAATGTAGAGATTTAGAAAATCTTTGTTCAAAGAAATAAAATCTTGAGATCGCTGAAAAGCCATAACAATACCTCTAATTTGATTATTAACATTAGACAAAAAATTAATAATTTGATAGCATTCTAATCATATAAACTCACCAAAGTACAAGCACTTGAGATTCTAATTAGCCCTAATTGCAGGCAAACACCATGTCATGAACCATGCATAACTTAATTTCCCAAATAAAGACCATTAAATTTCACAATAACAATTTACAGATCACATTCTGTCACAACCCCAAATCCCTTATCTATCCCGAGAACGGGCGGACGCGAGCTCAGATTTTCGGTGTTATCAGCTATTTAATCTTGCAGCGGAAATTACATCAGGACCGTAGTTAGGAAATGTTTATCAGAGTAAAACCACCATATTTGATATTAATAATAACATGGGCAAAACCCAAGTTTCTTATTACAATACATTTATAGGGACAAACCCTATTTTATTGAATTTAAAACATCGTTTATTAGGTAACTTTTATAGCCACATTTTTCCCAAGCCTTCAGTGCTCTCCAGCTGGCTTTTTACTAATTGGCTGTCACATTGTGTTACCTGTAACGCGTTTTAAAAACATTTGTTAGTCGGAAATACTGGTGAGTGAATCCCAGTTTAATCAAGAAACATTTTATTAATTAAAACAGTATTGAGAGCGATCACATTGTTTATTTCTACACAATTACTCATTCAGTATTTGCCACTCGACCGGATCTATGGCTATGGTCAAATTACCCATTGGCTAACTCGTTGTCCAATGGTAATGTACTGTCGTACCGACTTACTATTACTACTCGCAGTAGTATAAATTTTGTATACAAAACCCCATAATACCGGCAGTAATTGAAGAACTACAAAGACTCAATCACCGCTTAATCACATTGTAAAACAATTAAGGTTTTGTAAAACATTCCAAAAAGGTTAACAAAAAGAGGATAAACTCACATTGCTATCTTAGACTTCGCGTAAGGGTTTCTTGGATATAATCTATAATTTATACAAATGTACATTGGTTAGTACCATAACCCTTTGAAAATATTAATGATACCCTCCCCAAGACGGCATTCCAACAACTACGTCGGGCAGAACCACGACAGTTGTTACGGAACCCTAAATCAATCGGGCAGCGTAACTATTACGAAACTGGGGTTATAATACTTACAACGGAGCAGAACCTCGCTAATTAGGGGTATAATACCCGACTATTATAACTCTTCTACAGAAATTGAGATTGAGAATGAAATTGTGAGCGACGGAAAGTGAAACCCGATGGCCTTCTTATATAGTTGCTGAAACTGGTCTCCACGCGGCCCGCGTAAGGGAAGACATAGGGCTACGCGGCCCGCGTTGACTACGGTCAACTATGTAGCTTAGCTGGGTCAGCTTGTAGGTCCGCCACGATGTTGACACGTGTCAGCTCAGGGCTGCGCCACCATTTCGATCTAACGCGGCCCGCGTACACTAACGGGAACTCTTACGCGGCTCGTATCAACTTATAAGTTAACGAATTCTGATTTAAACCTCTATACCGCCCGCGTAAGTGGTTGGGGTGGGTCTACACGGCCCGCCTCAGCCCTAGATTTAAACTTTTATTTATTTTAAATACTATTTTATATATTTCGGGCTCGGTTTTCACATATGGGTTGTTTTATAAGACATAAGGGAATATTTTAAGATATACTGGAGTGTCGGAAATATTTATGAGGGTGTTGGTTTTACCGAGGGTTGTTACATTCTCCCCACCTTGTTTTAGAGCTCGTCCTCGAGATCTACTGAAATAAATGCGGATATTTCTTTTGCATTTCTGATTCAAGCTCCCATGTGTATTCAGGTCCTCTTTTGGAGTCCCACTTCACTTTGACTAGAACTAACCTATTATGCTTTAGATTCTTGACTTTCCTGTCTTCAATTTGTAGAGGCCTTTCTACAAACTTGAGTTGTTCATTTACCTCTATATCCTTAAGAGGCACTATCAGTGATTCATCAGTTAAACACTTTTTGAGATTAGATACATGAAACACATCATGTATCCCTGCCATTTCCTCTGGCAGTTGTAGCTGATAGGCTACAGGTCCTATTCTTCTAATAATCTCAAAAGGTCCAACATACCTGGGACTTAGCTTTCCCCTTTTGATGAATCTTACTACTCCTTTCCAAGGAGAGACCTTCAATAATACTTTTTCTCCTACTTAAAACTCCAAGGGTTTGCGTCGATTATCAGCATAACTCTTCTGTCGATTACGAGCTGCTTTCAGTCGTTCCTTGACTTGAATAATTTTGTCGGTTGTTTCTTGCACTATCTCAGGTCCAGATAGTTGCTTTTCCCCAATTTCTGCCCAACAGACTGGGGTTCGGCACTTTCGTCCATAAAGTGCTTCGAATGGTGCAGCATTGATACTTGTGTGATAACTATTATTATAAGAAAATTCTATTAAAGGTAAGTGATCATCCCAATTACCTCCAAAATCAATTACACAAGCTCTAAGCATGTCTTCCATTGTCTGGATTGTCCTTTCGCTCTATCCATCCGTTTGAGGATGATAAGCTGTGCTCAATTTTAACTTGGTTCCCATTGCCTTTTGGAAACTTGAGAAAAAATGAGAGGTAAATCGACTATCTCTATCAGAAACAATTGATAAAGGAATGACATGTAAAGAAACAGTTTCATTTACATACAATTTAGCTAATTGTTCCATACTAATTTTTTCCTTCATTGGTAGGAAATGAGCTGATTTGGTTAGCCTATCTACAAACACCCAGATTGTATCATTTCCTTTCTTAGTTTTGGGTAACTTAGTAACAAAATCCATTGTTATCAATTCCCATTTCCAAACTGGCATTTCTAATTGTTGTAGAAATCCTGAGGGTTTCTGGTGTTCAGCTTTAACTTGTGAACAAGTTAAACATTTAGAAACATAGACTGCTATGCCCTTTTTCATTCCTATCCACCAAATTTTTTTCCTTAAATCTTGGTACATTTTATCATTCCCTGGATGCATCGTATATTTAGACTTATGGGCTTCTTCTAATATACGATTACGCAGGTTTCCTAATTTAGGTATCCACATTCTTTCTTTATGGAATCTCCAAATCCCATTTGTTCCTTGTTCTAATTCCTTAATCATACCTTTTAGTTTTTCAGTATCTTCCTTGATTACTGACTCTTGTGCTTTTCTAATCTGATCATTTAAATCTACTTTTAAATTTAATTTAAGAGAACGTACCCTTCTTGGTTTTTCATGATACTTTTGACTTAAAGCATCTGCCACTACATTTTCTTTTCCTTCATGATACTGAATATCACAATCATAATCACTAAGCAATTCCATCCAACGTCTTTGTCTCATATTCAACTCTTTTTGCCCGAAAACATACCTTAAACTTTTGTGATCAGTAAATATGGTAAACTTACTACCATAAAGGTAATGTCTTCAAATCTTAAGGGCAAAAATTATAGCTCCTAGTTGTAAATCATGGGTTGAATAATTCTCTTCATGATTCTTAAGTTGTCTGGATGCATAAGCTATATCTTTTTTACGTTGCATTAATACACATCCATAACCTAACTTAGAAGCGTCACAATAGACTACAAAATCTTCAGTTCCTTCTGATAATGCTAGTATGGGTGTATGGGTTAATCTTTGCTTAAGGATTCTAAAGGCTTCTTCTTGTTTAATCCCCATTCAAACTTAACAGATTTACAGGTTAGCTTAGTTAAGGGAATGGCTATTCTAGAAAAATCTTGAATAAATCTTCTATAATAACCGGCCAATCCTAAGAAACTTCTAACCTCGGTTGGTGACTCAGGGGTTTTTCATTTAGTAATTGCTTCGATCTTTGTTGGATCTACATGAATTCCTTCATGATTGACTAAATGTCCAAGGAATTGTACCTGTTCTAACCAAAATTCGCACTTAGAAAATTTAGCATAAAGTTTTTCCTTTCTTAATAAACTTAAAAGTGCGTGCAAATGTTTTGCATGATCCTCTTTATTCTTAGAATAAATGAGAATATCATCGATGAAGACGATTATGAATCTATCCAAATATGGCTTACATATTCGGTTCATCATGTCCATAAATGCGGCTGGGGCATTGGTTAAACCAAATGGCATGACAGTAAATTCATAATGGCCATACCTTGTTCTAAATGCGGTCTTAGGAATGTCCTCTTCCTATGCCTTTAATTGATGATATCCTGACCTTAAATCGATTTTGGAGAAAAACTGAGCTCCTTGTAGTTGATCAAACAGATCATCGATTCTCGGTAATGGGTACCGATTCTTAATCGTGACTTTGTTTAATTCACGGTAATCAATACACATACGCATTGATCCGTCCTTCTTTTTAACGAACAGTATCGGCGCTCCCCATGGCGACGAACTTGGCTGTATAAATCCTTTCTCTAACAATTCATCTAGTTGTTTCTTTAATTCTTGCATTTCTGCAGGTGCCAAACGGTAAGGTGCTTTGGAAATTGGTGTCGTTCCTGGTATTAAATGGATTCTAAATTCAACTTCTCTATCTGGAGGTTGCCCTGGCAATTCTTCTAGAAATACATCTGAAAACTGAGATACTACTGGAATATCTTTTAGTTCTTTTCCTTTAGTGTTAGTGATTATGGAAATCATATACACTATAGAACCTTTTCTTATATAGCTTGCAGTTTTCATCACAGAGATGAACTTTGTGGATCTAGATGGTTTATCTCCTTTAATTGTGATCGTTTTACCTTTTGGTGAATTTACTTGAATTGACTTTTGATCACATAAAATATTGGCTTTATTGGCTATTAACCAATCCATTCCTAAAACAACATCGAATCCTACCAGATTCATGGGATAAAGGTTTGCAATAAATTTCTGATTTAAAATTTCTATGCTTGCTCCCTGCAAGATTTCAGAAATCCTAACGGTTTCTCCATTGGCTGTTTCTACTAAGCATTCTTGTGGTAGTTTAGTTAATGACTGATTTAGAATTTTGCAAAATGATGTATTAATAAAACTTTGGTTTGCACTACTTTAGCAAAGATATCATTAACTAAAAACGTACCAGCTATGACATCTGGAATCATCTTGGCTTCATCTGCAGTCAGAACAAATGCTCTAGCATTTTGAGTATTCTTGTTGTCTGGAGCTGGAGCTAATTTTGGACAATTAAGCTTGATATGGCTTTGTTCTCCACAGTTGTAACATATCCGGATGTTAGCCTTCTTCCTGCAATTTTCTTCCTTGTGTCCCGATATTTTGCAAAAGTTACAGTATATGGAGCATCTTCCTGAATGCTTTCTTTTGCAATTCTTACAGTAAGGTGCAGAGGTAGAACCTATATTTCTTCCACGATTAGAATTTCCAGAACGAAATTCTTGTGTAAGCCTTTGGGTTAGGTTCCTTCTTTGATCCTCTTCTCGGGTACGGACTAATTCATCAGTCAAGGTATTGGCTAGTTCTACAGCTTCTTCTATGGTTTGAGGTCTAGCTGCCTTGACTACGTGTCTAATCTCTCCAATTAATCCCCAAATATAACGGGAGATTAACACTAGTTCTGGTGAAGCAAGAGTTGGCACTATTCTGGCATATTCAAAGAATATTTTAGTGCATCCCTTACTATCCACACCAGTCATCCTAAGGTTTAGGAATTTGTTTGCTATCTGTTCTTTCTCATTGGGTGGGCAGAATTTCCTTTCTACCTTGTTCTTGAATTCTTCCCATTCCATATTGTAAGTTCTATCACTTCCTCTTGATTGGAGGATAGTGTTCCACCATTCTAGTGCTGAATTCTTAAATAGATTAGAAGCAAACAATATTTTATCTTCTTCAGCACATTTGCTTATCCTTAAGACTGCCTCAGTCTTCTCTATCCAGCGTAGAGTTGCAATAGCCCCTTCGTTGCCTGAGAATTCCATTGGTTTACAAGACCAGAATTCTTTATAAGAACAACCATAAGGCATGGTTCTTCTCCTTTTGGGAATAGGCATTTGAAGTATGGGACCATTGTTCATGCTGTGTTCTGGTTCAATGGGTCGTTTACTGCTATGCTTACTTTTATTATTCGCTTCTTGAATAGTTTGAATAATAAATGGCATTGCATCTATAATTCCTTGTGCCACTATATGTTGAACAGCACTATTATCCATTTGGTTTCCGTTGTTATTGATGTTCGGATTCTCATTAACCACGTTAATGTTACTCTGATTATCATTATTCAGATTTCCTTGATTTCCTTCATCGGCCATCTGAATTTTAAACATTTTACTCCATATTAATATCACAAGATAATATTTAATATAGTTAATCATATGATACTCAATCTAGCCAAAAACGTAGATCATTGCTACTTTTACTCTATTTTCATATACTATTATGCATCTATTACATTCTAGTACTGAAATAAAATTACAATACCAACAAAATAGAATCATACTAATAGTAATATGCATCCATACACACATATTTTATTTTATTTTATTTTATTATATTGCTATTACTATTACCTACTCCTTTATCACATCACGGATATGGATTTATCCAAAAATCCATATTGCGCTCATCGTATTTCCATACGAGACGCTCTCCCACCTGACGCATTCTCTCACTGCTCTCTAAAATTTCCTCCCCGAAAGTCCTAAGTTCTTGTACGTTTTCTGCACTCATTGGGGGTGCAGGTTCTCGGACTGGGTTTGGAATCTGGGGTGCGGGTTCCTGATATGGGGGTGAAAGTTCCTGAAATTGGTAAGGATCTTCTAAGATCACCCTAATGTAGTTATCATGGTAATATGGATCTAGAGGGTCCATACCTGGGTAGGCTCCTATGTTCTGTATGGGTGTGTCCTCATGGATTGGGTAACGTTGCACAAAGTCCCTATTGTCGTCCCACCAGGGGTCGTAATTTGGGTCTAGGGGGTTTGGTGCAGGTACCCTAGGGATTTCTTCTAGGTTAAAGTCATGCATCTCCACTTGATTTTCTGGATTTTCTATCTCCATGGGTTGTTCTGGGTTTTGTGGTTGTGGGGCTACTAGTTGTTCCAGACTTGGGTCTGCAGCTGTTGTAGCTAGGATATGGAAATTGGTTAGGCTTCTATTAAGCATATCCTGCGTATGGGCATCTGTCTCTCGCTTAGCGGCTGCTAAAACTCTTTGCTGTTGCAACTTTCGCATTCTTTTCCTACGAGCAAAGGCTTCCTTACTGAACCATCCTCGTTTCTTATGAGGGAATGGCTCTTCTGACTGAGCTTTAAAAGCAAACACTCCTTCTTCCTGATCAACAGAATACCCAGAAAGGGCAGGCTGTGATGAGGTACCTTCACTCCTAGGTGATTCAGACAACTGACGACTCATGTCTGATGGTCCTTGATCACTCATACTGTAAACTAACAAATAGTCAAATAACACATAACAATTTAAATACAGTTATGCATGTATTTCCGTAATTTATTTCCTAACACAAATTTTAGAATTTAAGTGTCAGCAGAACACTTCTTTGGCTCAGACCAGTGGCTAGGCTCTGATACCACCTTCTGTTGCAACCCCCGATCCCTTATCTGTCCCGGGAACGGGCGGACGCGAACTCAGATTTTCGGTGGTATCAGCTATTTAATCTTGCAGCGGAAATTACATCAGGACCGTAGTTAGGAAATGTTTATCAGAGTAAAACTACCATATTTGATATTAATAATAACATGGGCAAAACCCAAGTTTCTTATTACAATACATTTATAGGGACAAACCCTATTTTATTGAATTTAAAACATCATTTATTAGGTAACTTTTATAGCCACATTTTTCCCAAGCCTTCAGAGCTCTCCAGCTGGCTTTTTACTAATTGGCTATCACATTGTGTTATCTGTAACGCGTTTTAAAAACATTTGTCGGTCGAAAATACTGGTGAGTGAATCCCAGTTTAATCAAGAAACATTTTATTAATTAAAACAGTATTGAGAGCGATCACATTGTTTATTTCTACACAATTACTCATTCAGTATTTGCCACTCGACCGGATCTATAGCTATGGTCAAATTACCCATTGGCTAACTCGTTGTCCAATGGTAATGTACTGTCGTACCGACTTACTACTACTACTCGCAGTAGTATAAATTTTGTATACAAAACCCCATAATACCGGCAGTAATTGAAGAACTACAAAGACTCAATCACCGCTTAATCACATTGTAAAACAATTAAGGTTTTGTAAAACATTCCAAAAAGGTTAACAAAAAGAGGATAAACTCACATTGCTATCTTAGACTTCGCGTAAGGGTTTCTTGGATATAATCTATAATTTATACAAATGTACAATGGTTAGTACCATAACCCTTTGAAAATATTAATGATACCCTCCCCAAGACGGCATTCCAACAACTACGTCGAGCAGAACCACGACAGTTGTTACGGAACCGTAAATCAATCGGGCAGCGTAACTATTACGAAACTGGGGTTATAATACTTACAACGGAGCAAAACCTCGCTAATTAGGGGTATAATACCCGACTATTATAACTCTTCTACAGAAACTGAGATTGAGAATGAAATTGTGAGCAACGGAAAGTGAAACCCGATGGCCTTCTTATATAGTTGCTGAAACTGGTCTCCACGCGGCCCGCGTAAGGGAAGACATAGGGCTACGCGGCCCGCGTTGACTACGGTCAACTGCGTAGCTTAGCTGGGTCAGCTTGTAGGTCCGCCACGATGTCGACACGTGTTAGCTCAGGGCTGCGCCACCATTTCGATCTAACGCGGCCCGCGTACACTAACGGGAACTCTTACGCGGCCCGTATCAACTTATAAGTTAAAGAATTATGATTTAAACCTCTATACCACCCGCGTAAGTGTTTGGGGTGGGTCTACGCGGCCCGCCTCAGCCCTAGATTTAAACTTTTATTTATTTTAAATACTATTTTATATATTTCGGGCTCGGTTTTCACATATGGGGTGTTTTATAAGACATAAGGGAATATTTTAAGATATACTGGAGTGTCGGAAATATTTATGAGGGTGTTGGTTTTACCGAGGGTTGTTACACAGAAACACAATCGAATAGCTACCACTGTATCACAATCCAGCTAACCTTATTTTACCATAAGTATACCAATCCCCCATAAAAGAGAAATCCAATGACCCATCTATATTGATGAATATCATGAAACCAATAATGAATTGAGCACCTGAGGAGACGAACAAGGTACGGCCGCCAGAAAATTCAAACCGAGTACGACCGTCGGAACGATTCCACCCGCGCACCATCTTCCATCCTAGCACTGTCACACCCCGATATTTCCACATATTCCGGTGGGCCCGGTGGGGAGTATCGTGACGTAGTTGATATCATCATAGACAATTAATCACAATTATAACAAAGTTATAACACAGTGAAAGGCTTGGAAGTTAAATACTATTACAATCCAAAAGTTCAAAGTTTAACAAATAATATACAGATGGATTGTAATAAGGATCCACAGGCGGATCATTAGATCGAATACATAAAATAAAGTTTGACAGACTTTGGGCACTAGGGACTTGCAAGATCCTCTTTATTTATGCCAAGTAGCTCCAGCCTATTTACGCGAGGTACCTGTCACTTAGTCTTTTGAAAATACATCAGTTTTCAATGGTAAATACAATTAACTGACTCTTTCTAAAAACATTTGTAAAATTGATTTAGATGCTCAAGGCACAAAGATTCTTTTATATCTTGGGACAATTTTATTTAAATCTTGTATACAGTTTTACATGCTTGTCATACATTTGGTGCCGGTTTGGAAGCCGGTCATGATTAACCGACTCACCACTCGTAAAACCCATAAAGGAGTTATCCCCAACTTGTGGGTTAATTAATATTTAGCATTTTGTATCTGTCGGGTGTATGCCTACACCCCGTGCATAAGTCGTGGCCATTAATTGTAACACCCCGTGTTTTCACAAGTCAAAGTCAAGGTCTAAGTCAACGACCGATTTCGCGTAACTTGACTTATAGAAATTTCTTTATTTTATTTGTATTATGTGGAGTAAGTGTTGTTAATGACAATAATCGATGTGTGTTAATCGCTATTCAATCGACCTACGACTGTGAACTATAGGAAGTAACAATGCGATAAAGATGACTAATCAATAATCAAGCTATGTTAATCGAATCGACATCAATTCGCAACTCAAGATACGTATTTCTGCTTGTTATTCTACGTGTGTGTGTGCCTTACGTGTTACCTGTGCATGTTTATTTATGTTGTATTGTGATAATCAAGCGAACTCAATCGAAACTCGAAATCTAACTCGAAACGCAATCGAACTCGAATCGTGAACGAATTAGGATAATTGGTGGAAAATAGATTATGCGAGATATGAGTGTTTGGGACTGAAAGTAATTTGACTAGGAAAACCTATCGAATTGAACCGCTTGCAATCGAAATCGAAATATCAAAAATCGTCGCGCGAAACACTCGAAAAGTGCGACTGATCGATCAGGCTCCCAGCCGATCGAACAGCCAGCCGAACGGACTACTGTCCGATCGGACAGGCTGTCCGATCGAGCTTCCTGGCCGATCGGCCAGCACTTTCCTCTTTTGTCATCCTATAAATACCCCTGTCATTGTAATCCTTTTCCACTTTTGGAAACCCCTGTTCGACCAGGACGCTTAGCGCACCTTTTCGCAGATTTCTCTCGATTCCGGTAAGTTTTCGTCCTAAATCTTGTACTTTCTTGATCTATACACACTCCTACACCTTTCTATCTTTGAAATCTTAACTTTTAACCACGAAATCACCAAGAATCAAGTGTTCTAGGAAAATGTCAGCATGGGTTCTTGAAGAACTTTATGTTTTGGCCTCAATCCACCAAGAATGACTTGGATCTAGCCGATTTCCACATAAAAAAACAAGGATCTTTCATAGATCTAAACATAAACACGGTGAAAAGGATTGGGAGATGGATTTTCCAACTTTCTTCCAACTCTTTTCACTCAATAACTTCAAACCGGTGGAAACGGAGCCTGAGCCGGTTTACAAATCACTTCGGTGGTTGTATGGCTCAAGATCCGGATTCTATCCGCGAGGTTAACCGATTTCGGGTTGAATGTTAAACTCCGTTCCGAACAGGCCACCGACCGGACTTGGGTGATTCCTGTCCGACCCGTGGGGCCAAGTAAGGACGAGATGTCTATGGTTTTACTCGCTGTCAAAATACCTCGATAAAACGGCAAACAAAAAGAACAACCATGTGATAGACGAAAAGGCTGATCAGGTCAGGACGCTGACCGATCGGACTGTTGTCCAAACAGACAGCCAGCCGATCGGATAATCAGCCGATCAACTGGCCTGCCGATCGGCTAACACATGGTCCCACACAATCAACTTACTTTGAAGACTAGTATTGAACGAACTGTTGTTCGATCGAACTACTGTCCGATCGGATTACTCTTCGGATCATGAGATACTATACTTCAACACTTAATTGATTTTTTTTCAACATGTTCAATGCACTAGGAGCAAGGTTGGAGAACTCGCTAGTCGCTAGCGGGTCGGTGAGGTAGGGACTAGCGACTACTCGGGATTACTCGGGATTAATCGGGATTAATCGGATCGGACTTTTTATGTATAATTTTAAGTTTTTATACATATATACATATATTTTTATACATAATTTTTTTAAGTGGACAAGTTTTGACCGGAATCTGGGAGGTTTTGGCCGGAATATGTGTTTTTTTCCGATTTTTTCTGATTTTTCCCGACCGACTAGTCGCGATTAGGGCCGACTAGGCCGACTAGCGATTTTTTCACTGATTAGTGAAAAATTACTCAGTAGAGGTCCGAGTAGCGACTAGTCGCCGATTAATCGCCGACTAGTCGCGATTTTTGCAACCCTGACTAGGAGTGCCACCCGATCGAACAGCAGTTGTGTTATTCGATCGATCAACTATCCGATCCACTGCACCACACTTTACATTTCATTTAAAGTCTTTGACTTGTTGACCTGTCCGATCGAACACCTGTCCGATCCAAAGACTAAACCTTGCAATTCATTTGAATGCCTAACCGATCGAGTTGCCGGCTGATCGAACAGCCGTCCGATCGACCGACCTGAAAGGTAAAGGTACTTCAATGTTTTCAAATGCTACAACGAAAACTTCAAAAGTCAAACCATCATACACAAACACATCCTTTTCAAAGGAAGAAACAATCCACTCGAACAGCCATCCGATCGGCCTACCGACCAACCGGACAGCGGACCAAACGGGCTGTCAACCGAACGGCCAGCCGTCCGATCGAACAACTGTCCGATCGACCAGCTGTCCGACTCTCCAACGCTTGTTTCCTGTTTTACGTTTTACTTATCGTTATGCTATCGAATCTATTCAGGCTAACCGTACTCGCTAAGCGCTCCCTTCAATCCATTAATCGCTGTGGGCATACTCGATCCCTTTTTACTTTAAGCACTTTTGGGTGTTACATACGTTACGAATATTTAAACTACAACTATCACACTACACAAACTATTTGAACGCTAACCGTTAATGCATGTTATACGTGGCTTATGAATGCTTGTTTGTTATGTTTACACATGGAATGTTGTCTACCTGCCTTAGCAACGATAGTACTATAGTTTGGACTCAGCACCCGTTCACACGGGGGTTGTTAAGGATCTTTTACTTGCATGGATTACGGTGGTAATCGTGTATTGCGAACTGCCTCGGGCAGTCAACCCACAGTCATTGGTATCGATGGATCTATGTCGATAACTAACGTGCTTCATTTCACTATGTGTAAGTGCTGGTTATGCGTAAACGAATTTGAACTCTATATGCTATTATCAAACTTGTATGCTCACCTTTACATTATATGTATTGACTTTATTTTAACGTATGTGACAGGTGCTTAGGAAGTTTACATGCTTAGCATGCTGTGAACTTGAGGCTAGGAAAGGTCTAGTATGCTCTCTGTGCTGTGATGAAATTGAAGCTAGGAAAGAAGGTCCTAGAAACCAATAAATAAACTATTTATGTTTAAAATCTGAGTTGTCGAAACAGAATATTTGCCTGGATTTGTGTCTGTAATAATTTGTTATTGTTTGAGACATGGTATGGGACATGTTAATTTAAATTGAATGGTAATGATAGTTGTTATGGAAACTTCTGGACAATCTGTTTCGCTCAGTGCCATGCCCCGATGATTCCGCCATCGGTTGGGGTGTGACAGATTGGTATCAGAGCCATAACTATAGGGAACTAGGCAAGACTCGACGTAGTCCGGGTCGAAGTCTTAGATACCTAGACTATAGTTAAGAACCAACAGACCAACTCGAGCACGTCCAGTAGGAATTTCGTACGTACTTATTTCTCACTATCCTTGCTTATACTACACTATCACTGCACTCGAATTTTTAACTATGAATGGGCAATAAGGTCGAGAATAGGTGTGAAAACCGCAAACTCTCGACTAAAGTTGCTTAATCGACCTGCATTTTAACTACAAACGAGGAGAATTATGCCAAATCAGGAGTGAAATCCATATTTTGATGAATAATCTCCTCAATTTTATTAAGAAAAAAAACTGGGACGAAGTTGTTAAGCGAGGAATGAAACCCTAACCTTGACGACTAGTTCCGCTTTTATACAAAACTCTCACCAAAGTCTCGACGGACTCCAACGACCTGAAGTCACAATATGACCAACGGGATGTGTGCCAAACGCCCAAGAATCGAGGCAAAGGCATAGTCCTGAAGGTTAAATGTGCACAACGGATCCTTGTGAATAGTTGAATTACTTTGGTTAGTCGAAGTCTACTAGCCGCAGACAATCTATTTCTCGATTTTTACATGTTTAGATTCAGAGTCGCAGCTGCCGATTCTGATGATTCGTCGATTTTATGTGCTATATGTGTGTTTACCTGTTTATGTGTCTAAATTTTGGAGATTTACTCGATTCTGCTTTCACTTCAATCGACACGCACTGCTTTTATATCTCAAATCGCTAACAAATCGCGAGACTTTGAACAACTTCATGCTACGATATACGCTTGTACCACGCTACTCTCGAGCAATCGTCGACTTTGAATGATAGGTTTCTGTTTTCTAACTGCCTCTAGTGATTAAGTGCGCATGTGTTTCCCGGTTTCTTTGCTCTACATACTTAGGAATTATGTGATTATGTGCTCTACGTGCTTACGTGATTTGTGCTCTGAGTGTTTATGTGGTGATGTGATTAAATGGTTCTGTGTCTTGCGTGGTTATATGTCTATGTGTTTACACGGTACGTGTTACTGAGCTTTAGTAGTAGTAGACGTGTGAGGTGAGATTCGAATACATGTGTTGAGTTCCGTGGCGATGTCCATTGCAGACAATGTCGTCTGGATCCCGTCACGCACTTTCTCGTCAAGAAAAGAGAGACAAACGCCTTGCTTCCATCATCGCCAAAAGTGTGGCAAAGGCCGTGAGTGATGTTTATGAGAATGCCAGCAAATCGTCTGAAGAATCGAGAACCGAAGCTCCTAAAGCTACCGCAAGACCTTTCAGCTTCAAGCAATTCAAGTCGTGTGGGCCAAAAGAATTCACTGGCGAAGGAGGTCCTACTGCACTATTTCACTGGTTTGATTCCATTGAGGTTACTCTGCGACAGAGTGGTTGCCCTGATGACCTCCGTACTCTGAATGTTACCGGCGTTTTCCAGTCCCGAGCACTAGACCGGTGGACGGCCGAGAAGAACAAGCGAGGGAACGATGCAGCCTATGGTCTGTCGTGGGACGAGCTCAAGGAAGTTATGCTAGAGGAATTCTGCCCTCCTCACGAACGTCAAAAGCTAGAAGATGAATTTTGGCACATACAGCAAAAGGATGGTGACAATGCTGGTCTCATTGCTCGTTTCAAATAGCTCAGCATCATATGTCCCGATCAAGTCAAGACTCCCGACATGACAATCAAGAAGTACATCCGAGCCCTGCCCGACTGCGTTGCTGATTTCGTGCAAGCGGCTAAGACTACGACGATCGAAGAGACTTATCTGCTGGCCGTTGAAATCAACGACAAGCGGGTTAAGGCTGGTGTCTGGGATAAGACTTCCAAGCATCTGCATCAAGCTACCGCTACCGCACCAACTGCTGAACCCACTTCATCGAGCAACAAGAGGAAGAACAAGAGAAAGAACAGCTCCAGCAACAAGAATTGTGCGATCACTGCTGCACCGATTCAAGCTGTACCTGCCCAACAGCGTCAAGTAGCGGCGCTTGTGGCCAATGCACCGCCTGTAAATCGTGCATACACTGGGCCACACCCGCTCTGCCCTACTTGCACCTACCATCACCCGACTACAATTCCTTGCCGTTTTTGTGCTCATTGCAATGTGTACGGCCATTTTACTGCCAACTGCCGTATTCGTCAAGCTCCTGCCAATCAAGCTCTACTCACTGCCCCATAGGGTCAACAAGCTCCTCCGGCACCCGCAGTCAAAGCCAGAGCCTACTTTGCGTGTGGCGACCCGAACCATTTCGCCAACATGTGCCCAAACAGGGTAGTGAAACAAGAACCCCAACAGCAACAGCCACAGCAGCAACAACAACAGCAGCAGCCACAATAGGCCGCACGCGCCAGAACTTTCAACCTCAACGTGCGTCAAGCCCAGGCCGACAACAACGTGGTCAATGGTACGTTCCTTGTGAATGGTATTTATGCTTCATGTTTGTTTGATACCGGAGCCGATAATTGCTTTGTGCCGTTCGAATTTGAGAAACTCCTTAGTCGTAAACGCTACAAACTTTCCTCGACATTCGATGTTGAAGTCGCTACCGGAAGAACCGTCGCCGTTAACTCTGTTATCCGTGATTGTACTCTTGAGCTCAACAATCACATCTTCCCAATCGACCTCATTCCGATGCAACTCGGAAGTTTCGACGTCATAGTACGCATGGACTTTCTTCAGGAAAACCATGCTGAAGTTGTGTGCTTCGACAAGATGATTCGATTTTCGCTCGCAAATGGCGACTTATTGTGTGTATATGGTGATACTACTTCAAAGGGGCTCAAGCTTATGTCATGCGTGCAAGCTAGTAAGTATCTCCGCAAGGAATATAGAGCTTTCTTGGCTAACATTGTAGTAGTGGAGAAGGAAAAGAAAGAGAAGAAGGAAGTGAAAGACGTTCCTGTGGTTCGAGAATTTCCTAATGTCTTTCCAGAGGATCTTCCCGGACTACCGCCAAGTCGTGATATCGACTTTCATATCGACCTCATTCCTGGAGCCAACCCTATCGCCAAAGCTCCTTATCGACTCGCACCGTCCGAAATGTGCGAACTCTCAACCCAACTCTAGGAACTACTTGAGAAAGGCTTCATTCGCCCGAGCACCTCTCCTTGGGGCGCGCCAGTCCTTTTCGTCAAAAAGAAGGACGGGTCGTTCAGGATGTGCATCGACTATCGGGAATTGAATAAGTTAACTATCAAGAACCGCTATCCCCTACCTCGTATCGACGATTTGTTTGATCAACTACAAGGCGCCACGTGTTTCTCAAAGATCGATCTACGTTCAGGATATCACCAGCTACGTATTCAAGAGGAGGATATACACAAAACTGCATTTCACACTCGATACGGTCATTATGAATTCATTGTTATGCCTTTTGGCTTAACCAACACACCAGCAGTTTTCATGGATCTGATGAATCGCGTGTGTAAACCATATCTCGACCGATTCGTCATCGTGTTCATCGACGACGTCTTGATCTATTCCAAATCGAAAGCCGAACACGCGCAACATCTACGTTTGGTTCTCGAGTTACTCCGGGGGAACCAACTCTATGCCAAGTTCTCCAAGTGCGAATTCTGGTTGGAGAAAGTTCAATTTCTGGGTCACATTGTTAATAGTCAAGGCATTCACGTCGATCCTGCGAAGATTGAAGCTGTCAAGAGCTGGGTTACGCCTAAGAACCCGTCTGAAGTCCGCTCTTTTCTCGGACTAGCGGGCTATTATCGACGATTTATCGAAGGATTCTCAAAGATCGCTGTACCACTTACCTCTCTCATGCATAAAGACAAGCCTTTTGTTTGGGGAACTAAACAAGAGTCTGCCTTTCGAACCCTCAAGCACATGCTTTGCAATGCTCCTGTTCTTATATTGCCCGACGGAAACAATGATTTCATTGTCTACTGTGATGCTTCCAACCTTGGTCTTGGTTGTGTTCTCATGCAACGAGACAAGGTCATAGCTTACGCATCTCGTCAGCTCAAAATCCACGAGAAGAACTATACAACCCATGATCTCGAGCTAGGCGCGGTTGTTTTTGCATTAAAGATTTGGCGACACTACCTGTATGGTACCAAGTGTACGATCTTCACCGATCATAGGAGCCTACAACATATCTTTAATCAAAAGGAACTTAATATGCGTCAACGCCGATGGGTAGAACTTCTCAACGATTACGACTATGAGATTCGTTATCACCCAGGCATGGCAAATGTTGTCGCCGACGCACTTAGCAGACGGAGTTATCTGCTTAGCACTCGTAACGTTCAAGCCCAACATGATCTCGAAACCCTCATCCGCGACGCTCAACATGCATGTTTTAATGAACGCACCTTGAAGAGAGAAATAATCTACCACGATGGAGCCCATCTTGTGAGCAAATCAAACGGGATATTCCACTTTTTAGACCGAATTTGGATTCCCAAGCAAACCAATTTGCGGCAAATTCTGATGGACGAAGCCCATAAATCTCGGCATTCTATTCACCTCGGTGCCGACAAAATGTACCAGGATCTTCGTTATAAGTACCGGTGGCCGGGTATGAAAAGGGATATCGCTCTCTACGTCGGAAAATGCCTAACTTGTGCTAGAATCAAGGTCGAACTTCAAAGACCCTCTGGCTTACTTGAACAACCACCAATTCCCATGTGGAAGTGGGAAAGTATAGCTATGGAGTTTATAACCAAGCTACCACACACGTCATCAGGTCACGACAGCATTTGGGTTGTAGTTGACCGTTTGACTAAATCAACTCACTTTCTGTCGATACGAGAAGACTACAAGGTAGAACGATTAGCCCGAATCTACACCGACGAGATCATTTATAATCATGGGACTCCTCGTGACATCATCTCTGATCGTGATGCTCAGTTTACTTCGCGACTGTGGGAAACGTTCCAAACGGCACTCGGTACAACGCTTAATCTAAGTACCGCTTTCCACCCTCAAACCGACGGTCAGACTGAAAGAACGATTCGTACTCTTGAAGACATGCTACGTTCATGTGTTTTAGACTTCGGTGGTAATTGGGATAAATACCTGCCATTGGTCAAATTCTCGTATAACAATAGTTATCATTCTAGCATCCAAATGGCACCATTCGAGGCATTATACGGAAGAAGTTGTCGATCGCCTATTGTGTGGCACGAGATCGGTCACTCGCAACTAACCGGTCCGCAGCTACTACAAGAAACGACAGACAAAATTTTCCAAATTCGAGACAACCTAGTGAAAGCTCGGGATCGACAGAAAAGTTACGCCGATAAGAAGCGCAGGCCCCATGAATTTGGCGTTGGTGACCACGTACTCCTAAAGGTATCACCTTGGAAGGGTGTGGTCCGATTCGGCAAGAAAGGGAAACTCGCGCCTCGATATGTTGGACCTTTTAAGATTCTGGAAAGGATCGGAAAAGTCGCCTACAGACTCGAACTACAAGAGGAACTTAGTAACGTCCACCCGACTTTCCACGTGTCAAACCTCCGAAAGTGCATAGCCGACCATGACTTACATGTTTCTCTCGATGATCTACAAGTGAACGAAACATTACACTTCGTGGAAAAGCCTGTCGAAATCATGGATCGCCAAACCAAGCAACTCAGACGCTCTCGCATTCCTATTGTGAAAGTACGATGGGAAGGCAAACGAGGCGCAGAGTTCACTTGGGAACTTGAAAGCGACATGAAGGCAAAGTACCCGCAGTTATTCGAAGAGAAAGTCTAGAAAGAGAAAGTTCTCAAACGTGAACCATGGCGGTTGTAACAGCTTTCAACTTAATTTCGGGACGAAATTCCCTAAACAAGGGGAGGCTGTAACACCCCGTGTTTTCATAAGTCAAAGTCAAGGTCTAAGTCAATGACCGATTTCGCGTAACTTGACTTATAGAAATTTCTTTATTTTATTTGTATTATGTGGAGTAAGTATTGTTAATGACAATAATCGACGTGTGTTAATCGCTATTCAATCGACCTACGACTGTGAACTATAGGAAGTAACAATGCGATAAAGTTGCCTAATCAATAATCAAGCTATGTTAATCGAATCGACATCAATTCGCAACTCGAGCTACATATTTCTGCTTGTTATTCTACGTGTGTGTGTGCCTTACGTGTTACCTGTGCATGTTTGTTTATGTTGTATTGTGATAATCAAGCGAACTCAATCGAAACTCGAAATCTAACTCGAAACGCAATAGAACTCGAATCGTGAATGAATTTGGATAATTGGTGGAAAATAGATTATGCGAGATATGAGTATTTGGGACTGAAAGTAATTTGACTAGGAAACCCTATCGAATCGAACGGCTCGCAATCGAAATCAAAATGTCAAAAATCGTCGCGCGAAACACTCGAAAAGTGCGACTGATCGATCAGGCTCCCAGCCGATCGAACAGCCAGCCGAACGGACTGCTGTCCGATCGGACAAGCTGTCCGATCGAGCTGCCTGGCCGATCGGCCAGCACTTTCCTCTTTTGTCATCCTATAAATACCCCTGTCATTGTCATCCTTTTCCACTTTTGTAAACCCCTGTTCGACCAGCACGCTCAGCGCACCTTTTCGCAGATTTCTCTCGATTCTGGTAAGTTTTCGTCCTAAATCTTGTACTTTCTTGATCTATACACACTCCTACACCTTTCTATCTTTCAAATGTTAACTTTTAACCATGAAATCACCAAGAATCAAGTGTTCTAGGATGATGTCAGCATGGGTTCTTGAAGAACTTTATGTTTTGGCCTCAATCCACCAAGAATGACTTGGATCTAGCCGATTTCCACATAAACAAACAAGGATCTTTCATAGATCTAAACATAAACACGGTGAAAAGGATTGGGAGATGGATTTTCCAACTTTCTTCCAACTCTTTTCACTCAATAACTTCAAACCGGTGGAAACGGAGCCTGAGCCGGTTTACAAATCACTTCGGTGGTTGTATGGCTCAAGATCCGGATTCTATCCGCGAGGTTAACCGATTTCGGGTTGAATGTTAAACTCTGTTCCGAACAGGCCACCAACCGGAATTGGGTGATTCCTATCCGACCCGTGGGGCCAAGTAAGGACGAGAGGTCAATGTTTTTACTCGCTGTCAAAATACCTCGATAAAACGGCAAACAAAAAGAACAACCAAGTGATAGACGAAAAGGCTGATCAGGTCAGGATGCTGACCGATCGGACTGCTGTCCGAACAGACAGCCAGCCGATCGGATAATCAGCCGATCGACTGGCCTGCCGATCGGCTAACACATGGTCCCACACAATCAACTTACTTTGAAGACTAGTATTGAACGAACTGTTGTTCGATCGAACTACTGTCCGATCGGATTACTCTTCGGATCATGAGATACTATACTTCAACACTTAATTGATTTTTTTTCAACATGTTCAATGCACTAGGAGTGCCACCCGATCGAACAGCCGTCCGATCATGTGACACCCTGTTGTCCGATCGAACAGCAGTTGTGTTATTCGATCGATCAACTATCCGATCCACTGCACCACACTTTACATTTCATTTAAAGTCTTTGACTTGTTGACCTGTCCGATCGAACACCTGTCCGATCCAAAGACTAAACCTTGCAATTCATTTGAATGCCTAACCGATCGAGTTGCCGTCCGATCGACTGACCTGAAAGGTAAAGGTACTTCAATGTTTTCAAATGCTACAACGAAAACTTCAAAAGTCAAACCATCATACACAAACACATCCTTTTCAAAGGAAGAAACAATCCACTCGAACAGCCATCCGATCGGCCTACCGACCGACCGGACAGCGGACCAAACGGGTTGTCAACCGAACAATCAGCC